>JAOTRA010000036.1:3662345-3675657 GCA_026260255.1 Pseudolaguvia tuberculata | reverse complement strand
GAGGGAAGAATGGAGCGAGAGATTGACAGGAGGATTGGTGCATCTTCTGCAGTAATGTGGTCGATGTACCGATCAGTTGTGGTGAAGAAAGAGCTGAGCTGCAAAGCAAAGCTCTTGATTTACCAGTCAATCTACGCTCCTACTCTCACCTATGGTCATGAGCTTTGGGTCATGACCGAAAGTATAAGATCCCGGATACAGGCGGCTGAAATGAGTTTCCTCCGGAGGGTGGCTGGGCACTCCCTTGGAGATAGGGTAAGGAGCTCGGTTATCTGGGAGGAGCTCAGAGTAGAGCCACTGCTCCTCCACATCGAGAGAAGCCAGCTGAGGTGGTTCGGGCATCTGTCATGGATGCCTCCCGGACGCCTCCCAGGAGAGGTGTTTCGGGCATGTCCCACCGGGAGGAGGCTCAGAGGAAGACCCAGGACTTGCTGGAGGGACTATGTCTCTCGGCTGGCATGGGAACGCCTCGGTGTTCTCCCAGAAGAGCTGGAGGAAGTGTCTGGGGAGTGGGATGTCTGGGCATCCCTGCTTGCACAACCCGGTCCCAGATATGCGGTCAGAAGATGAGATGAGATGATGTGGTAGAGAAATTAGATTTTTTTTTAATGCATGCATCATGCTTCTCTTTTGAGCTCTTTTCTAAAAGATTTTTTGGGCATTCTATCTTTATTTATAGGACAGACAGATATTAAATGGGGGAGAAAAGGAGTGGGACCGAAAAGGACCCAGGCTGTAATTAACCTTTGGTCGTCGTAGTAGCTGGCCGCTTGATGCTTCTCTTGAGCAAATAATTTTTAGTTTGAGTTGTTACCATTTATCTATAATTTTAAAGATGAGTGAGTCTAAAAATAGGCAACTGTTAATTGCTAATCTTGTTAGAAACCTCATAGCACTAGCATGCTTCCCCTTTTTATTTTTTGGTTGCAGATTCCCAACTTGTGTACATATGGTCTTACTGGAATGTTGCTTTGGCTACGTAAAGACATAGACAGATACACACTAATGAGTGTTTAGATGTAATTGCTCTTCTTAGTGACCGTGACATAATACTTTGATTTCACCTGCAAAGCCTTGGGGAAAAACAAGCATTTATTTGTTGCTTGCCAGGCATGGAGAGAAAGACGTCATGAGGTGTAAAAATAAGTCTGACGTATTCATGCTGAATGCCACTTAAATTGATGGACTGACCGGGCTGCAATACAGGGACAAATCTGCTGGATCTGTGAGAGGGGAGGTGGGTTAGAATGAACGGGTAGTGCAAAAACAGAACACAAGAGAGACAGAGAGCGGGAGAGGAAAGGAATTAACACCCATGGAAAATATGCTGCAGGGAGCTCTAGATAACAGCTGCCTCATCGCACAGCTCAGCTGATTTAGATTTTCCATTCTGCTCATGATGGGAGGGTGTCCAGAGAGCAAGAGAGATCATAATGTCGTGTATGATCAGTTACAGTTCACCAGCAGTACGTACTCAGCAGGAATGTGTCAAAACAGAGCGGACTGAGGTTTGGTAAAACTGAGTTTAGAATATAGTCAACAGTGACACACATTTTCCAGCCCTTGTTCTCTTGGTTTAAGTAGAGGTGAGTCAGCATAGACGGCAGTCTGGTAAAAGAGCAGTGAAGGAAGTACGCCTTTAGTTTCACTCCCCCCTTTCTGAAGGGGCTGGGCCTGCCACTGCAATGCTGAGGCGTTCTTATAAATAGCAGAGAACAAGCAAGCAAATGTGCAGTCTGTTTAAGACACAGCAACTTTAATTAGCAGTTTAATTAGCAGATTCAGGTTTTTTTTCTTTCGATAACACTGCTTACCTATGAGATTTTTTCCCTCTTGACTGATTTTGCTTATTTTGGATGTGACCTATTGCTGGCATCAAACTCTCTTCCTTCAACCACAGCCCTGACTACAACAAATAGCCGAAAGGAAGCTAAAGAAACAAAAACGGAAAGACAACTGCATCCAACAAGGAAATTGAAGAATACTAGAATTTATTTCTGATCCAGATATCCTTCTGCTCTCACCCTGGGGAAGGCAAAACGGACCCCTCTCCGATTTCTTACTTCTCAAGTCCGCTGCCGGATCCGGCGAGCATCCATCATGCATCTGAAAACCATGAAGTGTAACCGCTTCTGCCTTATTGCATCCCTAGAGGATCTGGACTTGTTTAACCGCCCTGAAGCCAGGGTACTGTATTTTACTGCTTTTAAAGAATTATAAAACACCTGAATGTGACAGTTCGTGTAATAAGACAAGTAAAACTTTTGATATATTTCAAGTGTTTGGTTAATTATGGCATTGCGTGCAATACGAAGCACTATTCAGGTAGGGGAAAGGTAGAATGGTGAGCTCAGGAATGTTGTCATCAAAGTATGCCACTTTCCAATTATGTTTTTAAGCTAGGCTCGACTTCTTCACAATATGTTTGTCCAGTCACTTATTGCTATGAGTTTGTCAGTTAGTCAGCATGTCAGAGAAGAAATAAAAAAGACTGGGAAAATGAAAATGAATGCAAATGAGCAGGGGCGGAATCGCAAATGTGAGCGATTCAGAGCTATGAGTCTGATGTAATCGATGACATCTTGCTAAAGTACGCACACATTTACACACAGTTATTACAGAGTAGAGGATCAGACACTTGCCTCAAAATCCTGTCCTGACACGGTTTTGCATGGGGTGTGATCCAGTTTTCCACCATCCTGTGCTCTTGCATTTTTAGTGAATCTTCCTGTTACCATGGAAACCGGGCTCTTGTCTAAATCCAGTCATTTTCAGGCCGTGTAGCAATAGCATTCTGTGCGTCACTGAAGATTAATATAGAATGTCTTAAAATATAACAAAGAACCTAAGTTAGAAAAGCTATAATTACAATTTGCCTAACTGTGTGTAGCATGTGCATTTATTTCAGTGTTTGCTTTCTCTCTTAGGTGAAGTTCGAGGAGGTCTTCCGTGCCTTTGATAATCAAGTTACCTTTCAGTTTTTTAAGAGCTTCAGGCGAGTAAGAATAAACTTCAGCAATGCTCTGGCAGCGGCAGAGGCAAGAGCAAGACTCCACAAGAGTGACTTCAATGGCTCAGAACTCCGACTTTATTTTGCCCAAGTATGTAAATTATTTTATATACTTTTTGTCTTTCTGACAAGCAACAAAAGTGTCCCTTCTGTGTTACTTGTAGTCAGTACATATCGGAAATGCACGACTGGAGCCTCCTAAACCAGAGAAGCAATTCCTTCTTTCTCCACCTCCATCTCCTCCTGTGGGATGGGAGCAGGCTCAGGATGCTACACCTGTCATCAACTATGATCTTCTCTGTGCCATCGCCAGACTCGGCCCAGGTGACTACACTCTTAAAATAATAACAGTGCTAAAAAAAAAAGACAGAATATTTAATGCTAAGCTTTACTTTGCTGTCTCTTTCAAGGAGAGAAGTACGAACTACACTCTGGAACCTCCACCACCCCTAGCGTGGTGGTGCACGTGTGTGAAAGCGATCAGGACAGCTCCGGTGCCGAGGATTGTACAAACAGCTTCAAACAGCCGCGGCCCAAAATCATCCAGACCCGTCGTCCAGACTATAGCTCCTCAATCACCCAGTGAACATCCTAGAGCACAGCCTTGTGCTGTTCAGTTTGTTTTTCTGTCTCGGGTCTGTCAGGCATGCAGGTAGTCTTTCCCCATATAAGCTTTCAGTCAGAGCTCAACCCAGCAGAGAGAGAGAGACAATACATGTGCATTGTCTTTCAGGGGAAAGGGAGTTTTTTTTGCATGCAGCTGTTGATAAAGTGGTTTATTTGTCCCCATCTAAAGGTCAAGGGGATTTCATGGACATTTTTCATTAATGCCTGTGGCTACAGAGAACAAAAGTCTCTTGTTGTGGTTTTATTTATTGTCTTTAATTTGCAAAGCATGTTTAAGGGCACTGCAAGGTGAATTTTATAGAAGTTGTTTCCATGGTAATATTTGGTCAACATTTTCTTTCTATACACCGTTTTCTTTAATGCTAACATCAATATTCTTACTTTGGATGAATGTTAGACTTTATGGGTTTGGGGTCTTTTTTTCACTTATACATTTGCTATAAGGAATGAAAAGGATAGGAAAAGCTGATTAATTTGCAAAGCTTTCTTACTTAAAAATCATTTTATATGTTAATTGAATTACTCATTTCTGCTAGTTTGAAAAACATTTCAAAGTCATTCAGAAGAAAAATTATTATAAATCCTGACACATTAGTGATATTTTTGACCATAACACTGTAATGGAATTTTGATGAGGGACAATCTTTATTCCTTTTACTAGTATTTGCAGATGTTGCATTTGTTACATGGTGCCAATTGTTGTACTGTCTGCTCTGTTTGTGTTGTTCGACTATATTATATGTTTACCTCATTGTAATGTTTAGATCGTCAGACTGCTTAAAAACTTAAAAGAAACTAATTGGTTGTCAACCTAATAACAGCTCAGATATTGTATATATTGTAATTTTTACCTTAATAAGCAAAATAATAAATCAGGTTTTTGACTCATAAATTTGTGCTTTGACCTTTTGGCCCAATTCCGCCTTCTTTGTAAGTCCAGAAACTTGAGAAATGTCTGTGTAAGGGAAAAGGCAGAAGACATTACAAGGACAAAACTGCATCAGTCGTATGCATGATTCTGTTATTGACATTACTAGATTAACCTAGGAAAACTTCCAGAAACCAATATAAGTAAACACAATCCGCTGTACCATCTGCAGGCACCAACTAAAGCTCTATCATGCAAAAAGAAAGCCATGTGTGAACCTGGTCCAGAAGTGCATCATGTAGTTTAGGTCAATATTCATTAAAAATGGAAACGTGTTCTATGGTCAGGCAAATCCAAATTTGACATTAGAAATTATAGTGCTTCTGTACAGAGAATACTCTATAGAGAACATTTGGTACATCATTAAACAAAAAATGTCAGAAACTATCACAAATCTTCAGCTGATGGAAACCTGTCAGGCAAGAAAAGAACCATATCCTAACACCAAACCCAAAATATAATCTCAATGCCCAGACATCAAACTGATGAAAATAAGTTATATAGCCAATAAACAGCAATCTAGGCAGAAATTTACAGGAGTGACAGTCACTCTAAGTTAGTAATATTAATATATACAGTTATGTGAAAAAATGCTGACCTCCTTTCTGATTTCTAATCTTTTTGCATTTTTGTCACACTTTACTGTTTCAGATCAAGATAACATGAGTAAACACAAAACAGTTTTTAAATGAAGGATTTTATTATTAAGAGAAAACAAAATCCAAAACTACATGGTCCTTTGTAAGAAAGTGCTTGCCCCCTGTTAAAACATTTTCTCTAGCCACATTCAGGTTTGATTACTTCCACACCTGTTTGCAATCAAGAAATCACTTAAATAGGACCTGCCTGACAAAGTGAAGTAGATTGAAAGATTCTCAAAAGCTATACATAATGACGAGATCCAAAGAAATTCCTAAACAAATGAGAAAGAAAGTAATTGAGATTTATCAGTCTGGAAAAGGTTAAAAAGCCATTTCTAAAGCTTTGGGACTCCAGCAAACCACAAATTATCCACAAATGGCAAAAACATGGAACAGTGGATAACCTTCCCAGGAGTGGCCAACCGGCCAAAATAACCCAAGTGGTCACAAAAGACCCCACAACAACATCCAAAGAATTACAGGCATCAGTTAAGGTCAATGTTCATGACTCCAGCATAAGAAAGAGACTGGGGGCAAAAATGGTCTGCATTGCAGAATTCCAAGACAAAAACCGCTGCTGAGCAAAAATAACAAATCTCAGTTTTACCAAAAAAAATCTTGTATATCCCCAAGACTTTTGGGAAAATAATCTGTAGACTGACAAGACAAAAGTTTAACTTTTTGGAAGGTGTGTGCTGCAAAACATCTGGCGTAAAAATGGCTTTCTGCATTTCAGAAAAAGAACATAATACCAACAGTAAAATATGATTGTGGTAGTGTTTTTCTGCTTCAGGACCTGGAAGACTTGCTGTGATAAATGGAACCATGAATTCTGCTGTCTACCAAAAAATCCTGAAAGAGAATGTTGTTGAGCCATCTGTTTGAGACCTTAAGCTGAAGCAAACTTGGGTTCTGCAGCCGGACAATGATCTAAAACACACCAGCAAGTCCACCTCAGAATGGCTGAAGAAAAACAAAATGAAGACTTTGGAGTAGCCTAGTCAAAGTCCTGACCTGAATCCTATTGAGATGCTGTGGCATGACCTTAAAAAGGCAGTTCATGCTCAAACCCTCCAATGTGGCTCAATTAGAACAATTTAGCAAATGATGAGGAGACAAAAATTCCTCCACAGCTCTGTAACAGACTCATTGCAAGTTATCGCAAACGCTTGATTGCAGTAGTTGATGCTAAGGGTGACACAACCTGTTATTAGGTTAAGGGTGCAAACACTTTCTCACACATGATCATGTAGTTTTTGTTTCCCCTTAATACTAAAAACCTTCATTTCATGTGTTTTGTGTTTACTCCTGTTATCTTTGACTAATATTTAAATTTGTTTGATGATCTGAAGTGAGACAAACATGCAAAAAGATTAAAAATCAGGAAGGGAGCCCACACTTTTTCACACCACTGTATAATCTCCTTTCGACTGCTTCCATTAAGGGTCGCCACAGCAGATCACTCTTCTCCACACTACCCTGTCCTCTACACCAGCCTGTTTCACTCCAACTACTTGCATGTCTTTCCTCACCACATCCATAAACCTCCTCTTTGATCTTCCTTTTTCTTCCTGCCCAGACCGATATAGATATATAATATATAGATTTTATTTTTCACAAGAACCAAATGGGTCTTGATGCATATGAACCCATAATGACGCATGTAGAAGACTTTTCAAGGTGACACACAGCACAGTCCAGAAATAGAATACATGAGGCTCAGAAAGACTTTGTATGTCATCAACAATGATTATTTCAATGTGTAGTGTTGTTCCAAGCACGGTAGTTATTAAATCTCAAGGTCAAAGGTATGACCGAAGATTGTTTTTTTTCTGTTCTTGCCCAATAAGTTTATTTTCTGAGGCTACTGCTTTTTTACATCGTTCTTCAATAATGCTAGTTACTATTGATAGATACATACTCTACGTGGTTCAGTTTATTTTCTATTGTTCAATTAAATAATTTCTCTGCATATCAAACTATTCCTTTTTTGAAGTGACAATTTTTATTTGTATATCAAGCAGCTGTAGATCACCAATTTATTACAGGATTCTGTAGTGTATGTACATGTACTATATTAGCAGTTTTTTAGAGATTTGCATTATTCATGGTTCATTTGATTCAAAATTTAAAGCATATTTGGGTGGCGTAGTGGTTAGCACTAGTAGTGTGTTTGAATGGCCATGCGATGGACTGATGAACTGTCCAGGGTGTACCCCTGCCTATCGCCCTATGTGAGCTGAGATAGGCACCAGCAGACCCCGAATTAGGAAATAACGGGTAAGAAGATGAATGAGTGAATGAATGAATGAATGAATGAAAGCATATTTGAAGAGGAGTGGTAAGACGTTGTCCTTCCTGACCTTCACCCTCTTTGGATTCATTAAATGTGCTGATGACTTGAGAGAGATTGTGTGTGTGTGTGTGTTTTTTTTTTATACATGTGGGTGGATCCATGAGATCTATAAGAACCTAATAGAATGTCATTTATGAGTAGAGATTCAGCATGCGCAACAAGATAACACATCATTAAATATTTTTAAACATTAACCTACTGGAGATTTTAAGGTATGTCTTTGGAGTTTACTGGGAGTGTGTTTGTGTGTTTATTTTAAGGTATTTCAACCTATAATCTTGATATAGGTCTGAATTTGATTCATAGTTTAAGATAATGACAAGCAAGAATAACCTAGTCTTTCTCTCTATTCTTTACTAGAAAAGCTAAATATGGTACAACAGAATCATTCCGATGTGCAATCTCTTCTCTTCATGCTTCAATATTATCTTAATAAAACCTGGAACTTTTCAGATGAACCCTTAACTTCAGTGCCAATCAAAGCACAGAGCCAAGGATTTATCTACATTTTACTGATGGTTGGTCTCTTCAGCTTTTTTACCTTTGGCATCATGTTCAGTTATATCCGCTCTAAGAAACTGGAGAACTCACAGGATCCTTACCATCAGTATATAGCCAAAGACTGGGAGAGAGCGCTGACTCCATCTGTAGCCATAACACAGGCTTTCAAAAAAAAATCTGTGGTTATTGGAAACCCTGCAGCTGTAGAGCACCTGCCAGGGTGAGAGGCAAGAAAGTAAGACAGTAAATGAGGAAGTGCTACCATTTTGCTTTAAACCAATTCTTTTTTTTTTTTTTAACAATTATCAAATTATGATGTTAATTATGTATTATGAATATGAACTTCAAAAGGACAGAACACTTATTTTATGCAAGATTTATCTTTACATGATGCCGATTTGTCACTAGGATAACCATTCTTTACTAAACAATAAACTTTCTATAGACTCCATCAACTTAGTCAGATTACAGCAGCATTTCAAAACCTGCTAAAATAAAAGTATTATTCATTTTAGTAGACTCTGCATCCACTGAAATAGTCCTTGTTCAGATTTCTGCTTAGATGACGCTTTCCTGTTCTCCTCTAAAAGATTCCTTTCTTTCTCTATCTCCTTTCTTCGGTGTTGATCAGCATTCAAAACTTTATCAATCTCCCTGTTTGGGTTAAAATGTACCATCTGCCAACTCATCAGAGGCACGATCAAGTTAAAATCATCCACTTTTTTGTTAAGCTTGTCCAGCTCATCAAAGAAAGCTGCACATCGTTCATTCCATAAGATCTGCTCTGGGTGTTTCATTGGGTTTCCAAGTCTTGCTCGATCTTCCTCCAGTCTTTTACGTATCTTCTCGATTGTCTTTCTAATTTCCTTCTGTATCACGACCCACTCAGGTTGATAACCATTATCAATGAGGATGCGGTTAAGGTTGTGGGTCATGGGGTCTGCATATTGATTGTGCTCAAACTTGCTGAGCGGTTTGCCAATGCCACTGAGGTTTTGAAAATCACCACGCGCCATTGACTCCTGGATCAGATCTTCGACCAGTCTTTCCACAGCCTGTGTTATCTGGATCTTCTTACTTCGCAAGCGTGTATCCCTCAAAACCATGGCTCCTTCTTCCGTTGCTGCTTTTTCCATGGCTTTGTAGCGGTACTCCAAGACCTGGTCTGTAGCTCTGTCCATCCGGAACTGCCGGAACTGTCGTTCACGTTGGCTAGGTGTCCCAGAGCCCATACCTTCAAAACTTAGGTAGTGTCTGTGTTGTGGTGCATGCCCTTCAACCTTTTCCTCCTCTTCCTCTTCTTGAGTGTTTTGTGATAAAGATTTTTGCTGTGCCAGGTGAGTTTGTACAACTCGGTATGCCTCTTCGATCTGAGAAAATAAAGTAGCATCAGCAGTGGGCGCTCCAGAGTCAGGGTGGTAAAGTTTGGCCATCTGAAGGTATGCTTCCTTGACCACAGCATGGCTGATGACTTTGTCCTCTGTCAGTTGTAGCAGGAGCAGACTTTCTCTTAAACTACGGCCATGTTTAAGTCTGGAGTTAAGCAATCGCAGAGCAATGGCATTGTAGGCAAACCCAGGCCAGGGCTGGTCTCTAGGATAACATCGCAGCAATGCAGAGCAGATCATTCTCCTAAAAAGGAGAACACATGCAAGAAAAGAAATGGACATGACACATCAAATGTAGAAATTAGTTTCAGTATACTTCAGTGTAGGAACAGTGTGCTAGTTACAGTTACATTGTCTCTTTTATACACCCGAACAATGGGTCTTGGTCATGGGTCCAGCACTTCCAACCACTGCGCCACTATTTATACCTGTTGAAATTAAGTTCTGCCATAAGCTACAAACCGCTGAATGATGATAGTTGCACAAAACAACCAAAAACTTTGTAAGCTATACATTTATTTATACAAATTATAAATGTATAAATTAACAGTTCTAATGGCTATATGAGGTTATATTGAGGAACAAGAATAGTAATCCTGTTTACTTATCAAATCAAATGTTTTCCCCACGCTTGAGTACGCCGGTTTCCTCCCACAGTCCAATAACACGCATACAATGTTGATTGGTGATTCTAAATTGCCTATAGGTTTGTCTATGCGTGCCCTGTGATGGACTGGCAACTTGTCCAGAGAGTACCCCTGCCTCTTGCTCTATGTGTGCTGGGATAGGCTTCAGCAAACCCCCGTGAGAAGATGAATGAATGAATGATAATATACAGTACAGTACTTTTCTCTGAATTATTATTAATTACAAAACAGTACTTTATGAGAGAACTTTACTGGCATCTTAGGAAGTCTACTGAAAAGTGGAGCAAGATCTCATCAACACTTACCTTCAAATTAATTAGCTATTTGAGAACAATTTCTGATTGGTGCACTTCCTTAACCAGCAGTCCTTCTGTCCAAAAGTGCCTGAGACTCTTGATCACTTTTTAACTTATACTTGTTTTAATGAATTTTTAGAATGACTTAATTGTGTGAATTTAAAAGAATGCAAACAAAAAAACAACAACACATTAACTATATTTTGGCAGACACCCTTATCCAGAGCACAAATGTTGCCACGACTTTCCCAGAAACGTGAAAAAAATCCCTGTATCCAGAAGAGCAGTGGTGGCTCAAATGGTTACGGTAGCGAGTTGTTGATCAAAAGACCAGGAAGCCCTGTATTCAAGCCCCAACACTGCCAAGGAAGACCTTGGCTGAAGTCTGCCATTGTTTGGTCCTTGAGCAAGACCTTTAACTCTTCCTGCTGCAGGGGCACTGTACAATAGCTGACCCTCTGCTCGGACCCCCAACTTACTAAGATGGCATATGCGAAGAAAAACATTTCACTGTATGTTGTACTCTGTATAATAATAATTTATGTGAAAAAATAAAGTGGCTTTTAAATATTTGTCCATGACGATGAGTACATACGTCACATACATGCGACATTTTCTTATTAGCGATCACATAACACTACCTCCGACGTATATTAACTGTTCATTTTGCTAAGTAAACGATATAAACGATTATTCTCACCCTATTGTTGTCTGTACCTTAGTACATAACACAAAGCAAAGAAGAGTTATTGCATCATACCTCAATTTATTTCCACAAACCGTTTCATTTCCACTGGTACTAAAATCAAAACGCTTTTGTGCAAAGAACACGTTTGTTGTCGTGCGAGAAGGTAAAAATGTATTCTGGGAGTTGTAGTTATAGTTTGTAGTCCGGCGTATGGCGAATGCAGTGTGTTAAAGAATCCTCAAGATGGCGTTAAACGCCACATAGGTGTTATAGTAGTGTAACATTTTATATGCAATTAATTTTATAATGCAATTGCAATTTAAAACGTATAGACGTAATTACCAACAACAACAACACACATACACAGGATTGTTCTGGACTTCTAATCAACAACTAAGTGTCTTAACTATTTCAGCGACAACTGCCCATAATATATATTAGGGCTGCACAGTATTGAAAAAAGGGTGATACGCTACAACATGATAAACAATGTCTTCTTCTTCTTCTTCTTCTTCTTCTTCTTCTTCTTCTTCTTCTTCTTCTTCTTCTTCTTGTTCTTCTTCTTCTTCTTTTACTTTCGGATGCTCCCATTAGTGGTTGCCACAGCAACTCGCTCTTCTCAACCCTAACCTGTCTTCTATTAGTGTTGGACTAATACCAGAAAGACTGGGGTTCGAGTCCCACCTCCACCAAGCAATCACTGTGGGCCCAAGGCCCTTAACCCACAATTGCTCATTTGTACAAAAAAAAAAAAAGAGACCAAATGTAAGTCGTTCTGGATAAGAGCTTCAGCCAAATATCAAACTGTAACTGTAACAATTTAATATTTAAAAAAAAAAGATTTGTCTATATGTTGCCCTGAGATGACCTGGCGACCCGTCCTGGGTGTACCACTGCCTTTTGCCCTATGTGTGTTGGGATAGGCGCAGGAGACCCCTGTGACACCGAATTAGGGAATAAGTGGGTAAGAAGATGAATGCATGAATGAATAAATGAATGAATTAATGATATAACCAACATAAGTTTCTTCATAAACAATACCCTGAATATTTTCTCACAATACATTTACATTACATTTAAAGGATTTGGCAGACACCCTTATACAGAGCGACTTACAACTGAGCAATTGGTGGTTAAGGGCCCACAGTGGTTGCTTGGTATCGAACCCCAGTCTTTCTGGTATCAGTCCAACACCATAACCACTAAGCCACAACTTCTGTTGAATCTGTTGAGAATACTGAATACAAATTGTGTTTGGTTTTGATCATTTCCCTTTTACGTTGCCAAACAACATTTACATGGTGTAAATAGCACTTTGCATGTGATTATCTCTTTTAAAAGTCAAATACTGTTATATCTTTGAGGTGCTTCTTTGTTTTGGCACTAAAACATCGGCAGCAGCTGCAGGTGCCTCTGGCTTATCAAGATTAGTTTGCTATGAAAGCTTCATGGTTTGCTGATTGTCTTGCACCAAAGCATACACACGCATATCCAAATTTAACATTCTAGCCATATATTTTACTATCTGGCTACCAACATAAAGCTTTGCCAATACATCATAATTTAAAGAGTTAAATCGCTCATTTGATATATTATGCCATTTTCTAGTGTTGTACATGGATCACAATGGTTTCCTGTCTACAGTTACAGTTACAGTTACAGTTACGCATTTAGCAGACGCTCTTGTCCAGAACGACATACAAACAGTGCTTAAAGTTATAACCTAGAACATTTCACTACTGATACAGATACAGTCACAAAAACAGTGTAAAAAACTCCTAAAACAGTTGAAGAGCAAGAGGGTTTTTTAAATGTGTGTCTATGTCTGAAGGGCAAGGTCTTTAGTAAACAGGTTTGTCATCAGTTCTCTTGAAGACAGCCAGTGACTTTGCTTGTCTGAGATTGATGGAAAGTTCATTCCATCATCTAGGTGCCAGAACAATGAAAAGTCTTGAGGCAGACTGGCCTTGAGAACTAGGAGATGGAACAAGTTGTGAAGTGCAGGTGGATCTGAGGGAGCGAGGGGCTTTGAACGGAGTGATTAGTGTTTGGAGGTAGGTTGGTGAAGTATTGTTCTTGGCTTTGTATACAAGTATCAGTGTTTTAAACCTGTGTTTTGAAGCATTCTAGGATTAGAAATGGGTTTATTAGATGGACGGCGCATGTAGGATGTTTTGGAGACAAGGTGAGGGAAGCTAGGTTGAGATAGTTTGGACATGTGCAGAGGAGG
>JAOTRA010000036.1:3632703-3654242 GCA_026260255.1 Pseudolaguvia tuberculata | reverse complement strand
TCTATCTATCTATCTATCTATCTATCTATCTATCTATCTATCTATCTATCTATCTATCTATCTATCTATCTATCAAGCAATACCCACTTTACAATCACATTTCTCTATGCATAGTAGTATCTAGTAATCTAGTAATGCATTTAATGTACTGCTTTTTGTCATCTACTTAACCAAGATGCTCTCTTTTAACATTACAGTGAATTATTGTGTCCTGTGTTTTATCACCACTTAATGCCACTAAAGTGAGCAATGCCGAAAGAAGTGCTTATCCTTGGGCATCTTAGCTTAAAAGCCTCACCTCACCATATGCTAAAATTTATTCTACAATATATTTTACCATTTTGTTCATTATTTAACATTATCTGCATGCACAGTTTGGATATTATTGTTCAATTGTAATGAGACATGTACGGAAAAGAAACATCATTAACATATATTTTCATTATATCTCAAAGTTTAAAAAGGAATACTGTAAGATATTTTAATATATTAAATGTATCTTAAGAATATTCAGTATATTATGCTTTTTATGCATTCATATACATTCTCACTGCAAAGTTGATTGTGAGACAGGGGTAATCCTCTCTATCAAGGGATAAGAGACTTGCAAGGAATGTCTAAAATATTTATATCATTAAAATAAAGAAGGAGTTATTTAACCTGCATGAGAAAGGAATCGTTAAAACTGATAACAAGCTGTTTGCTAAGACTGTTTGATAGAGGTAGATGCCACTGTGAAATGATTTTTAGACAGAAGGATTGCCTCTTGAGTGGCAAGCTAAGCCTTCTGAGGTGATACCTTCATCTCAGGGTAAACAAAAAGTGAAAGTAAGGATTAAGAGTGGCTTAAACACAACAGGAACAAGAGGTTGTGGTATATTTGTGTACATGTGCACTTGCCTTACCTTGCATAACTCATAATAGCAACTGACACTACTGTATGTTCACTATTATATCACAAAACTGTCTGGGAAATATAATCTTTTTTTGTATGTGTCAAAGGACAAATGCAGAAGAATTCAAGGGAATAAGCGGGTAAGAAGATGAATGAATGATTGATGTGCAATAGTGTGGAGTTTTCCAAACATGGCGAAACTAGAGTGAAATGCTTAATCAAACTACCTATTTCATGTGAATCTGCATTGCCTTACGAGCAAGAGAGGAGTGTGGAGCTGAAAGTCCATAAGGTTTCTCCCCTTAATCTACTGTGTAACCTTGAATACTGAGCTACTGTACTGAAAACATCTTGGTTATGTATGATAGCCCTTGTTCCCCGATGAAGGGAAAATGTGTCGATTGACAACACTAGGGGTCATGTTTTGGTAAGCCTGGTGGACCTTCCTGGACCAAACTGGCTTAACCCTACCTCAGAGCACAAGAACGATGGCAACAAGCTCCACAGTCACCACACAAGACTCTACAGGAAAAAAAAATATCTGCTAGCAAAACGAAATACACCAAGGCTGATGCAATGGCCATCCCTCTG
This sequence comes from Pseudolaguvia tuberculata, assembly GCA_026260255.1. Classification (NCBI taxonomy): domain Eukaryota; kingdom Metazoa; phylum Chordata; class Actinopteri; order Siluriformes; family Sisoridae; genus Pseudolaguvia; species Pseudolaguvia tuberculata. The sequence continues at coordinate 3,652,756 of JAOTRA010000036.1, read as the reverse complement.
TTGGAGTGAGACCTGGCCTATTAAGCCTAGAGTACCGCTTCTGCTAACCAGTGGGAGATCACTTGTTTCCTCTTCCGCCAACCTCAGTAATAAGCAAAGAGCTGGCCAGAGCGTCTGAAGCTCTGAATGAGGCCAAAGTACAATCAAAGAGCCCAGACAGAGGCAGATCAGGACTTCCCTGTAATGTTGACACCTGAATAGTGGGTAACTTTACTTGGGTCTCAAGATGACAGCATTCATAAAGAGGGTTTAGAGGTTCCCACCCTCTTAATCTAGGTAAGTGCAACCAGAAGGGCCATCTTCAGAGAAAGGGCTCTTATTATCACAGATCGCAAAAGCTCAAATATGAGAGATCCCATGAGGGAAAAAGGTTTTTCAAACTTTTTCAAACTTTTTTGCAAACTTTTGCAGCCTTTGAGGAATCTGACCATATTTCCGCCAATCTGCCTCCTAAGGTGTTGAGGAATGCTGAAATGGCAACCACGTAAACCTTAATGGTGGCGGTAGAAAGATTTTGACTTTCAAATCTTGCTTGGCAGAAAGAAAGTGTTGTCTCAGTGCCACATCTCTGTCCCAGCCGAATGAGGTACACCATTCAACAAGCACACGCCACTTCAGGTCATACAGCCACTTAATGTAGGGTGCTTTAGCCTAAATATATTGGATAGCACGATCGCCTCACGATCGTAGTGGATAGCACGATCGCCTCACAACAAGAAGGTTCTGATCCCAGGCGGAGTTCTTTTTGAGTTTGCATGTTCCCCTGGCTTGCATGGGTTTCCTCTCACTGTCCAAAAACATGCAGGTTAGGTAAATTGTCCATAGGAGTGAATGTGTGTGTGAATGGTTGTAAGCAGACGAAGCTCCGCCCCTTGCTCAGCGTGAGCAGGAAAAGCTCCGCCCCCATGTTTAGCGTCGACGTCCTGGCAATTATGTTGCCAGGGTAATGACGTAGTGTTTAGAGCGACGCGCCTACAGGTTGTGGGTTATTGAATGTACGGAGTGGTTGGAAGTTTTTTGAATCTTGGATATCTTGGAAATCTTGGTATTGTCGCGTCTCGTCAAACATATGTATATAGATTTGTATATATTTCCGTTTTGTTTCTAGTCATCTCGTGTTTAGTGTTCGTTTACATGTCTTTGTGTTTTGCTAGTGAGCATCCGGCCCTGCCTTTGAAGTTAGATGGCAAACAGGAAATGTGTCTGGACTTTGTTGCTGAGTGTTGCCGCTTTTTCACGCACTCTCATCAGTTCCCCCTCAGCAAGAGCTAAGTGCGAGTAGCTCTTTTTACTTTTGTTATGCGATGAGGCATTATTAGCGGTAGCCGCCATCTGGGATTTATACTGGCATATTGGATATTGACCATTTTTTGCACTGGTTATCAGAGGTGTATTCTGGATCTTGTGAGCCTGAGGACATCATTGGGGAGGTTGATAGCCCATTGCCGCTGGAAGCTAGGGTATCTTCCCACATATCTGACTGTCAGTTGGGATCGACTAGGGCAGTCAGAGTGTATACCACCCCCGTCGTCATTCATGCAAGTCCCCGTTCCTCAGGACCACCAATCCTCATCCTTCGAGCCCGAGGATACCTACATCCCGTCCGTTGAGCCAGAAAATACTTTGGCTCCAGAGACCTCATCTGTGCCTGCTTCAGAGACCTCATCTGCGCATGCTGCAAAGACCTCATCTGCGCCTGCTTTAGAGACCTTGTCTGCATCTGGTTCAGATCCCTTTGCATCTGCATCAGAGCCCTTTTCAGCGCCTACCATGTCCCCTTTCTATGCCTACAGTGTCCCCTTCAGCGCACCCTTTGGTTTCCCCTTCGGCATCCCCTTTGGTTTCCATTCTGCGTCTGCATCAGAGCCCTTTACAGCGCCTACCATGTCACCTTCTGTGCCTACAGTGTCCCCTTCAGTGTCCCCTTTGGTTTCCCCTTCGGCATCCCCTTCGGTTTCCCCTTCGGCATCCCCTTTGGTTTTCCCTTTGGCGTCTCCCTTGGTGTCTCCTTCAGTTTCCCCTTTGGTCCCTTCAGAGTCCCTTTAGAGTCCCCTTTGGTGTCCTCTTCTGTGTCCCCTTCAGTGTCCCCTATGGTTTCCCCTTCAGTTTCCCCTTTGAAGTCCCTTTTGGTCTCTTCTGAGTCCCCTTTGGTCCCTTCTATGTCTCCCTTGGTCCCTTTAGAGTCCTCGTCAGTCCCTTCAGAGTCCTCATCAGTCCCTCCTGTGTCCCCTTTGGTCCCTTCAGAGTCCTCGTTGGTCCCACCTGGATCTTCTTCGGTCCCTTAAGAGTCCTTGTCGGTTCCTTCTGTGTCCCCTTCAGTCCCTTCAGAGTCCTCGTCGGTCCCTCCTGCGTCCCCTTCAGCGCCTACAGTCTCCCTCATGGACAGTGATCTGGCAAATGCCATTGTAGAGACAATAAACTTGGGTTGTTTCCCTGGTGATGTGTCTATTCTGATTTGTTTTGCTGGTCATTGTACATTTGCTGTACGTTCTGTCCTTCCCATTGTTTTGTTGTTTTTGTTGATTTACTTGCTTTTCCTGTGTATTTTCTTATCCCCTATGTCTCTGTATCCCCGTCCTCGGTTCCTCGTTTGGCCTGTGTCTGTGTCTTTCTGCTGTTGCCCTTGTCTGTGCATAGGTTATGTTCCCTTTTTCCCTGTTCCTCTTTCTTGCTCTAGTTTCTCTCCCTTCTACGTTCCCTGGCTTTTTGTTCTTTTGTTTGTTTGCTGACTGTTTCACTACCCGGTACCCGACTTTGCTGCCTGCCTACTCTTGTCTATCCCTGTCTCCCTCTTTTTCCTAGTCACCCCTTGTTACAGCCCCTGTACATGCCATTGTGTATTTTGGTTTTGGAGGTGTTTTGTTTCGTTTTTGTTTGTTTTGTTGTTTTATTTATTTTTTGCTTGTATTCTACTGGCGATCCGTTCCGGGTGGACCCCCGCGTCTTGCTCAATGTGTGCTGGGATAGACGCAGCAGACCTTTGCTACCCCGAGTTCTGGAATAAGCGGGTAAGAAGATGAATGAATGAATGAACAAACGAACAAACAAATGAATGAACGAGCGAATGAAGAAATGAATGAAGTTAGCATGTCCCGTCTGAAAGTTATCATATCTCATATCAATTGCTGTACAATGCACTCTCACCTTTTGGAGGATTGGGGGAGCTGTCCACCTAAATACAATGCAAGGCTCACCACCAGGAACATGAATGACTATAAACGCTATGAAAGGAAACACGAGTGTAGTAAAAGACTTCATTACTGCATCATTATTAGACACAATGTATCTACTGCAGTTCACGATCCACTATATGCAATTCATCTCCTCCACATAACAACGAGGCACCTGGACAGCAGAAAGTTTGTGGACTACAGTTCAGCATTCAACACCATTATTCCCTCCATGCTCACCTCTAAGCTAAAGGCCCTAAATTTGCTGTTAACTCTAACTGTTGTGGTTAGCCTGCTATCCAACAATGATGAGATGATCTCCCTACAGGAGAGATGTCAATACACTTCTAAAGAAGGCCCGGCAGCACCTATAACGCCTGACATTCTTAAGGGACTTTAAACTACCATTTATAGATTACCAAATGCAATGCAAACCTTTGGATGCAGTGGTGTAAAGCATGCCCCCACTGAACTCTAGGACAGTGGGGATGCGTTCAGAGCGGAGACTGAGAGCCAGGCCTTATCGTCCAACATCAGTGAATGGTCAAACATTTCCATAAACACTCTTACCTTTTGACAGCCTTCCCAGAAAAGTTGAGATGTTATAGCTGTAAAGGGTGGACAGATGTAATTTTGAACTGTATGGATTAGAAATGAGATGCTATTCATATGTGAATCTGTGAAGACAAGTGAGCGAATACATTTGGCCATGTATTTATAGATATATACATCTTCACTCACACCTTTTTACTTTCAAAGTACTTTACAGCTATGTATGATGTATGTAACAAATACAATTTTAATTAAATTTTTGAATTTTACAAGTACAGTATCTATAATGTAAACTAATCTAATCTACATGGTTTGATCTTTGATTTTTTACAATATATTTTAATCTAGTCCTTGATATTGATGTTTAGACTTTTATAAATTAGATGATATCACACTTGTGTTCTGCCATTTTGCTGTGCTGACAGGTAAACTAAAATTTGATTTATATTTTCAATGCTGCATCTTGAATGACTTCCGTGACTTGCCCACTGTATATTGCAACATCTGACAAACCGTAGTTTACACAAAATAAATTTATATGTCAGCAACACTTGTGTATTTTTAGTACATAAAAATATTTATAACCATACAAGAAAAAAGGTTATGTTATCTTAACTCACCAATGAATCTTGTTAGTTTGGTGAATCTTCCAATATATTGTGGAAGACCTATTTGTCTTTGGCCAACTATTTAGACATAATTTCCTGATACTTAAAAAAGAAACTGTTGTAAAAATATGGCTCTTTTAATTTTGTTGCAGCATGAGGAATGATGCGCATTTAGTGATTAATGATTGAAAGAAAGCTACAAGTTTTCAACATGCAACAAACAAGAAATGAGATCAATAAAGAAAAAAATATGGGTTGGTTGATTCATAGAGTGGTGATTTTTTTTTTACTTTTTGAAACGCCTTCTCTTTATCAGCTGTATGTGTAATGGAGTGTGAACTTCTACAGTTGGCTGTATTCCCAGACTATGTTAATAGGCCCATCACAGTATATAAATGACTCCTCTCATATTATCGGTTTACTTTCTAATCTGATATTTAAGAAAATGTGAAAAGAAACATTTTCTCTTTTTTTTTTAACTTACAATAGGGACTTATCTTTTCTTGGCAAAGGTAAAAATATATTAGGTATTTTTTTTTTCCTTTTTTGGCCAACACTTAATATTTTATTACTGCTTTGTTCATGTTTGCTTGTGTACATTTCTGACTTAAGCTTCTGACTATACAATTAGATTATTATTACATAATATACCTTATATATTATATAATATACTGTATTGTTTTTATGTTATTGAGATAATGTGCCTTGATCTATTCAACCAGAATGGAATATATAGAAAAAAGCTGAGTAATTTTGTACTGCAGCCTTATCAATATTATTGACAGTAGATAAAGGGCATATAGCTTTATATTCGGCCAGATCGGGTCTAAAAAAACACATTCCAGCCAAAGGCTGAGACTCTGCATTGTCTATGAACCATAATGGACAGGGGTGAGTTATAATAATTCTAAGATCCATGGACTTTTGTGGTCACTAGAGATCTATTTTATTAGTGGTAACAGACATAATATTTGTTGTAGGGGGTCAATTTACGTTTCTGTCAATTCTTTAAAAAAAAAATTGGTAGCGGCTCTCCTGAGAGAGTTGTCTATTTGCAAAGACATTTGATAATGCTCTGCTCACAGCGCAGTAGCTAGCAGCCTATACCATAGCAAAAATAACAGAAAATCTCTAAATTGGCATAGCACGCTCGAATACATAGAATTGAAATGGAAGTGAAACTCACTGTACACCACTTGGATTTGAAATGTCTCAATATGCATCTTTCAGATCAGTTGCCAAAAACCAATTAAAAGTTGGCAGTTGTTTCAGATAGCATTCAAATAAATCCTAGATCTTGTATCTGTGTACTAGTATGACTTCCTATTTTTCATATATCTTCTGTAATTCCACTGTCAGAGTGGCAAGTGAACTCTGTGTCCATGGACAATTAAGTAACTGTAAACAATACTCTGGGGATGATATCAATAGCCTCTTATCTGACGTTATCCAGCGCCAATCTATTTTTTGTGGCCATTAGGAATTTATATACAGTAAAAAAAGGCTTCATCAGCCTACCACCAATGAGTTAACTGGACGCTCTCTCTCTCAGTTGCATGGTTCTAATTTGAGAGTGTAAACTGTAAAGTTATTTAATAGTCATTGTTTTTGATCAATTGTGTTATGATATATCTAAAGCCCCATTCAGACTATACAAATTTAGCCTTATATTGGTGCATTTTTCTTTGTCGTATTTACGATTCATAAAGTTTGTGTCAAGATTTAATTGTTTCATCTTGTGTATCATAACTGATGCTTCATAAAGTCAATGCAAATAATTATAGCATTTTTTCTTTGTTCTCCACAGGTTCTGTCACATTGGTGACATTGACTAACAGGATTACAAAATCTCTTCTGTACACAGAATTTAAATATAACAAAATCAAAGAGTGTTGACTGAGCTGGTAGGTTGTCTTCCAAAATGGAAGAAAGCTGTGTGGAGCTATGGCAACAGTATGCTATGCTTTATGACATGTAAGGACTAGCACAACAGAATAATTTGAGTGGGATCTTATCCAATTAGGTTTATTTTGACCATGTCAGACTAAATAGAAAGGTATTGAGATGGTTGATCAAATTTAGGCTGGTACTTAATACCTTGAGCGGCATATTATATATTATATATATTTTTCCAGTTCAAATACTATGCATTTTGGGTTGCTTTTTTCATTCATTCATTCATTCATTCATTCATTCATTCATTCATTCATTCATTCATTCATATTCTTACCGGCTTATTCCCTAATTCAGGGTCACGGGGAATGCTGGAGCCTATTTCAATGCGCATAAGGTGAGAGGCAAGGGCACACCTAGACAAACAACCACTCGCACACACTTTCACTCCAATGGACAATTTTGACTCACTAATCCATCTAATGTTTTTGGATGGTGGGAGGAAAAAACAGTACCCGTAGGAAACCCGTGTAAGCGCAGGGAGAAAATGCAAAATCTGCCAGGAATCAAACCATTGACCCAATGGATAAGTCAACAGCCTTCAGAGCTGAGGATTGTAGGTTCGAGTCCCGTTTGGCCTGCTTTTTTGTTTAAGTTATTTACGCTGTATTTAGACTGAAGATTTTAAATCTAACTACCCTGCTGGTGAGTACTAGAATTAGCATGTAAGCTAGCAAATAACTCATAATTCTCATTATAATGACACAATGTTTCCCCCACTATGATTTATTTCTGGAGAGAAAAAGTTTTTTATATGAATGTATGTAATGGTTATTGATTGTCTTGAAAATGTTTTTGTTTCATTTTGAAATCGAATAATCTAACTGCATAAAGGACTGTCACAAGCAACATAGAAATTCTATAGCCTGAACAAGGTTTAAGACGGTGATTTTACTTGTACAAATTAAGTATTCTACTAATATATTTTTAAAATAACAATTCATTAGAAAGTCTACCTAAAATTTTAATTAATTTATTTTGCTTTTGTTTGCTTTATATTGCTTCAATGTATTTTAAATTGACAATATAAATAACCTGCTTATGTTTGCTTTGACTGGTTCAATGCAGAAAACTTTGCTACAGTGTACTACAGAATAGTGAGTTCAAATGTCAAGAGCTTTAATACACGGTTGCACTTCATGGCTATCTGGCATAAAAAAATCTCATGCAACTAACATTTCAGAAGCAGTCATGAGTAACAAACCGTAACCAGGAAAGGCAATGCATCAAACCCAGAATCGGGTTAATCGGATAAATATGAAATGCAAAATTTTTATTTACAATACCATCTCTGCCCTTTATTGTTCACTTTCAAAACAGCTGTCCTAACAATTTACTATGCTCACATAAGAGCTCTAGTTGACAGGGCCTCTGCCATTTGTCTAAGCTTCACCAAACTTCGCTTGAAAACACTTTAGTAGATTTTTGAAGTATAGATGATTAATTACATGTTAGGGAAAGTAAAATAGGAAACGTCTAGTCTGTAAATAAAATTAATCAATTTTTAAATCTGCTTTGTAAGGATAAGCAACTCTGCCTACAGTAGTTAATTTTACTAGCTTTAAATATAGACAGTATCTTACATTTTTCATGTCTGCCACTGTACAGTACTAAAAGCACAAGAAAAAATATAAATATGATCAAATGGAAATGTTTGCCTTGGAAAAATGCAAAAAACATTCATTCTTTCATCTTTCAACCCGTCGGAGGTCTGCAGGAGCCTCTACCAGCGCACATAGGGCAAGAGGCAGGTCACCAGTCCATCCCATTCCATTCTATTATGGCCAATTTAGAATCACCAATCAACCTAATGTACATCTTTTTAGACTGTGGGAGGAAACCAAGGTAACCAGTGGAAACCCAGGCAAGCACAATGTACACAACGCAAACGTTTTGTGAGGTGGCTGTGCTAACAGTGCCGTCCAAGACAAAAAATACTGCCTGTAACAAGGTCCATTCTATGCTGAATTAATCAGATATCTAAACATGTCTATCCAGGGGAACTCGACCTTCCATTACATAGCTGCATTTTTAGTTGCTCTATTATCGGAACTCCCATTAAAATAAAATCCCATAAAATCTTTTTAACACAGCGTCAGCAGAGTTTTTTTTCTGGAGGTAGAAACTGTAGAGTATTTAAACATTCTCCTTGCTCACATGTCTGTGCCCTTTCTTTATTCAGAGTACTCATGATGGTACACTGGGCCAAGGTGTGAAGGAGGACTCTTCCCATCAGCTTTAGATACAAACAGACTTGTGATCATTCCCATAGTGCACACTACCATACATGCATGCATTTTCAAAAAGGTTACTGCTTCCTGCTGGTTACTATATCATCACATTATATACCAAATATGTTTAAAACTACTATTGAAATATTTTTATTTCTTTATTTGTGCTGTGAAACATTCAGTCAAAGGCACATGATGTGGAAAAAGTCCCCTTCAGGAATTGGTAAAAGGGACCTGGGTGAAGGAGGGGAGGTAGAACTTGATATGGTTCAAGAACAATGTTGAGCCACATATCTGTCTTTGAGAGCCACCAAAGAAATTGTCTGAGATTGTAGCAGTTCCATGGCAGCTATGGCTTCTGAGTGTAATGATGTGGGATTGGCCGGTTCCATGAATGCAGACCACAGTTCTTAAAAATCCATTTGATTTAATAATTGGGGCAAAAGAGGCTCAAACAGACAAATCCAAATCGTAGGCAAAATAGAAAACATTATACAAAGTCCAAAGTCAAAACCAGATAATCCAAAACTAGAGAAATCACAAAAACGCTAGGTAAGTTTAGCAAATCAATACTTTGCTTAGACTAGACTATGGCGTGGCCTTATATAGGGTGACCACACCCAAATACCTAACACCGGAAGTAAATATTAAAACTCGGTTGATGTGGTTAACCTCTCCAGTATACAGGAAATCTTATTAATGCCCCAGTTGTTTTATCAAGCCTCTTCAGCAACATTGTAAAATTAGTCAGAAGCTCCAGGAGGTAAAAAGGCAATCATCAGTTGCTACCCTCTTCTAGGGACACCTCTGCATATCTCAATCTGATTATGTGGCTAGCCCCCAAAAAAGATTTGACCCATTGGTCTATATCACAGCAAGTGCTAGAGAACTAAAAAAAAGGCTACTGCCAGTTGGCTCATCACCTGCCGGGAATCCAGGAATTCACTTCAGGGAGCTGGGGTGCTGACCCAAGATGCATATGAAATCAATCTGGTAAAATCAAATGAAATATATAATATGTCAAAATGCTGGTTTACTTATTAGACTACATGACACCATAAGAGCTTCTGCCGAATGTCTTAAAATTAGTCCTATGTAAAATATAGCATGGTAATAGAATTGAAGATTTTCCACCGGTTTTGGTTAAACAGAGAATTTTAGCATTTTATCATGCTCCCTGAGTATTAACAACAAGAGATGAAGACTCTCCCATACTTCATAGTTTCAAAGAAGAATGGGTGATTAAATCTTAGACCTACCGTGATCAAACAGTTCTATTTCAAAATTTTGAAAGTCAAACAGGTCACTCAAAAATCAGATCCTAGAAGTGATGCCATAATGGATCTTAAGGATTCTTACTTACGTATATCCATCCTTCACCTCCTAAGATTTAGTATTTGTGGTCGCCCATTTTGAAAAATGATGATGATTTGATGCATCTTTCTTAGTAAATACATTGCTTAGATATACAAACAGTTAACTACTCTGGTTGGTTCAGCATTGCTTCTTGCAATAATAGGGCTAACACCATCCACCTTGAAGGTATACATGGTGGACATAACTGCTGTCAATACTCTCCAAAGTGGCAAATCAGTAAGCAGGAACCAACTAATAAGATTTCTTAACAAATCAGGCAGAGTTCCACCTCATCTGCTTCCTAATATGAAAATGACTGAGTTATGCTCATATTGAGTCTAAGATTGAATTAGCATCCTCTTGTCAAACATTGCTTACAGGAAATGTGTGTTATAAAGTGAACTGATTGTATGGTTCACAGAATCTACATTAAATATTTAGCTATCTGTCTGAAGTAACCTAGCAACAGTGTATGTGAATGTTAGCTCAGTCAACGTTTGGCTAACATAAACAGGTGTAAATAGATTATGTTTAACAGTAAATATGATTATCCTGACCTGAGCTTACAAACCCAATTCCAAAAGTTGGGACACAAAAAAGTTGGGACACAAAAAACGGAATTCAATTATGTGGAAGTTTCATATTGCAATATTTTATTCAGAATGCAACATAGATGACATATCACTTGTTTAAACTGAAAAAACTCAATCAACTCATCTCAGAAAAGTTGGGACAAGGCCATGTTTAGCACTGTGTGGAATCCCCTCTTCATTTTATAACAGTCTGCAAATGTCTGGGGACTGAGGAGACAATTTGCTCAAGTTTAGGACTAGGAATGTTGTCCCATTCTTATCTAATACAAGTTTCTTCCTCTATGGGTGAAAGATATCGACTGCGGACTGTCCATTCCAGTATCCAGATTCTTCTCCTACGCAGCCACGATGTTTTAATTGATGCAGTATGTGGTCTGGCATTGTCATGTTGGAAATGCATCTTCCCTGAAAGAGACAACATCTGGGTGGGAGCATATGTTGTTCTAGAAGTTGGATATATATTTCAGCATTGATGTTGGCTTTCCAGATGTGTAATCTGCCCATACCACATGCACTCATGCAACCCATTACCATCAGAGATGCAGGTTTCTGAACTGAGTGCTAATAATAACTTGGGTTGTCCTTGTCTTCTTTAGTCCGGAAGACATGGCATCCCAGTTTCCCCAAAAGAACATCAAATTTTGATTCGTCTGACCCCAGAAAAGTTTTCCACTTTGCCACAGTCCATTTTAAATGAGCCTTGGCCCAGAGTAAACACCTGTTTAGATATGGCTTCTTTTTTGACTTATAGAGCCCATGTTGTGATTTCCATTACAATCACATTCCTGTATGTGATGCAGTGCTGACACTGACACTCAGAGACTTTTTTGGAATGTGTAGCTCTCATTAAATCCAAAATGAGCCAATATTTGACATGACATTTCAAAATGTCTGAATTTCAACATTTGATATGGTATCTATGGTATGATATTTTATTTTGAATCAAATATTGAAAGTTGAAACTTCCACTTCATTGCCTTCTGTTTTTATTTACAATTTGATGACATTGAATATAGTAATCTATTGCTGCTTCTGGTATTTTGTCACTGACTGTTGGAATTTTGGTTTCTGTACAATTCAAGTGTGCATTTAAATAAACCCTTGTGACGGCAAGAGTCACTACATGAAATATAAACATTCCAAATAAGTTTTTAGCTATTTGTATGGCTGTGTAAAAATAATCTAGGTACTGATATTTGTCCGCAGCATGATTGTTCTGTTCCCTGACAATTTGTATATTTATTTCATCATCTTCTAACTTACTTATTCCTTAATTTCATAGACTGCTGAATTCTTATTTGCTGGACTCTTAGTGCACATAGGATGCAAGGCAGGGGAACACACTGGACCTGTATGTGTGTGTTACTGGGCTCCCTGGGATTGGGAGCTAAAATCGTGAGCTTCCTGACGGGATTCTAGGCAGGTTTTCAAACCATCCACTAAAACCTATCAAACTTTTTGGCAGTCTTTAAGAGTTGTATCAAGAAGGGCAACTCAGATATGTGGAAAAATCTCCATTATTTTGACCTCTGTCGAGTGCAGCGGAAAGAAGCAACAACCATTAAACTCATACAAAGACGAGATTATAATTATATATGTTTTACACAAATACAGGTGATTATTTGTCACATATACACCACATATAAAACACAGTGAAAATCGTTTCTTTGAATATCCAAGCCTAAAAAATTGGGGCCAAAGCCTAGGGTCAGCTGTGATACAAAATTCTGGAGCAGAAAGTATTTAGGCTCAAATCAAACAATTGGCTCTCAAGAGCCAAACAATGGCAGCAGTAAGGCTTGAACCCTAATTTTCCCGATTGTCCAAATAACCACTCAGAATCCTTTTTAGCCACCACTGTCCATACTTAAATGAATAATAAATTATTCATGACTGTCAGTTAAGCTGTAAGTGAAGGAAATAGGGTGTGGGGTGAATTTAAATAAAACTCCTTTTACAGGTCACTTAAAATCATAGGTTATTGATTGTCAGATTTGTGCTCATTAAAAACTCCATTCAGCTTCTTTGTCATCTTCACTGATTAGCTTGCAGATTTTCTTGACATTTTTTCCCTCTGTTTACTAAAAGTTTTTTCTCCTGCTATGTTTAAACATTTTATGTCATCAATGCTGTGTTTTGAAAAAATATTGTAATTTGAAACTTCAATATTATACCAATTTGTTTGGAATAGGATTTAAATTCATACAATATTGAAAATGTCCACTGTGGGATTATTAATGAGTCTATGCAATAAGAGTCACATTGCCAGTTAGCGTTGCCATTTTAGCGACAATTAATTCAGTGTTGTGTGACTGAAAAGCATTATTCCTATTTGTAGATAAGAGCTCTTACTTATTGGATTTCAATGTCACCTTCCTGCAATGCAGTCATAACAGTCCAACAGCAATCTTTTTTAACTACTTATTTCACTAAGATTATTTTAAAAGGCTGGCCTAGCTGACTTGATAATAGAATGTCCTATGTCCTTGATATATAGAATACTATTATCCTTAAGGGCAAAATATTTTTTGTCTTGGCAAATAAAATTTGATGAATTTTCAAATTTTTAACATATTTTACTTTCATACTTGTTTTTATCCCACTGTATTACACTGTAATGACTATCTAAGTGTCATATTAAATGATCACAAAAAATACTTTTATTTCATGTCATCTCAGCAGTAGGGACCTTGTCTGCTGTTGCCGCCAGGTCCTACAAGGGAGCTTTAATAAGACCGCTTTACCAGGTAGTAGACACAGTTTACTAGATATTTGACTAGATATTTACTAACTTCACTTAACTTTACTCAAACATTCATTATGTATGTGTTTCTGGAAATCTGTGCCAAGTTCTAAAATATCAAATACCAACATGTAACTACGCCAAAGGATAAAGATTGCTTAAAGGCTACCTGTAAAAAATCAGACTACGCCCCCCCCCCATTGCAGGAGACAATATGGATTCTGTCTCCTGCAGTTCATTACAGAATAATCTGCCAACTAAGGATCCAGCAGGACAAACGAGAGGTGGAGCTCAGCCAGCCACCTTACATAGCTCCCCTTTCTAAAGGACACCTCCTGGTGTCCACCAAGGTGCAGCCTAAGAAAACAAAACACAAAACCCCAAAACAAAAAATATAAACACCTCGTTGTCAGCCCACAGCGCATGAAGAGACAGCGGGGGAGTGTTCAGGACCCTGTAAACTCCACTAACGGAGTGGGGTGTGGTCAGGGCGAGGCTTCCAGGCCTCCATAAGGACGCGATGCTTGTTCTTTAGTCTCGCCCATGGGGAACTCTGAAGGCCACGAAGGGAACTCGAAAGGCCACAAAGGGAACTCGAAATGCCACAAAGGCAACTCAAAAGGCCACAAAGGGAACTCTAGAGGGACCGAAGTGAACCCAGGAGGGACCGAAGGGACCAGAGGAAGCCCAGGAGGGACTGAAGGGAACCCAGGAGGGACCGAAGGGACCGAAGGGAACCCAGGAGGGACCAAAGGACCGAAGGGAACCCGGGATGTACCAAAGGGACCAGAGGAAGCCCAGGAGGGACTGAAGGGAACTATGGAGAGACCGAAAGGACTGAAGGGAACTCTGGAGGGACCGAAGGGACCGAAAGGAACTCCGAAGGAACCAAAGGGATCGAGAGAAACTCTGGAGGGACCGACGGGACCGATGGAAACTCCGGAGGGATCGAAGGGACCGAAGGGAACTATGGAGAGACCGAAGGGACCGAAGGGAACTCTGGAGGGACCGGAGGGACCGAAAGGAACTCCGAAAGGACCAAAGGGATCGAAAGAAACTCTGGAAGGACCGAAGGAACCGATGGAAACTCCGGAGGGATCAAAGGGACCGAAGGGAACTCAGGAGGGACCGAAGGGACTTATGGGAACTCTGGAGGGACCAAATGGACTGAAGGGAACTCTGGAGGGACCAAAGGGACTGAATAGAACTCTGGAGGGACCATGCAGACGCAGGTGAGGGCTCAGATGCAGACGCAGACGAGGGCTGCGATTCAGACGCAGACGAGGGCTCAGATACAGACGTGGACGCAGAGGGCTCTGGTGAAGACGTAGAGGGCTCTGGTGAAGGCGCAGAGGGCTCTGGTGAAGGCGCAGAGGGCTCTGGTGAAGGCGCAGAGGGCTCTGGTGAAGGCGCAGAGGGCTCTGGTGAAGATGCAAAGGGCTCTGATGCAGACACAAACCCAGGCTCGATAGGTCCAGAAAAGACCTCCAAAATCCAGTGCAGAATGTGCTCATTACCCACAGATTGTCGCCAGTATAAGTCCCATACCGCCGCTATAGCCAGTAATGCCACGCCGCTCAATAATAGTAAAAAAACCTCACATTTGGCTTTTTCCGAGGTAAACTGATGAGCGTGAGAGAAATATCGGCGACACTGAGCAATGAATCTGCGTTCATGCTTGCCAAATTTATTCAGAGTTTTTAGGTGTTTTCCCGTAGGTGTAGATGCTAGCCCTTGGGGTAGGAGGTTAGCCTGTCCAGTTAGCGATTGGACCGCTTGTGTGTGCAGCCAGATAGCGGTGACAAGCAGGTTAGCCTCGGTAGCATTAAATGCTAGTACTAGCTTGGCTAGACGTGCCGACAAAAACTCCGGACTAAACTGTTTAAGCAAAAAATCCATCACCTTGTTACTTCCCGCCGGATCCGTAGAAGGTGGGTTATTCTGTAACGACGCTGTGAGCACAGAGAAGAGAGCCGGATCCATAAAGCAGTGAAGAGTGATGGTTTAATAATAGTGAAGGGGTGCAGATATATATACAGTGAAACACGTAACAAAAATAAACAAAACACGAGAACACGAAAACACACGGTGACATAAAATACAAAACGAGAAATATATATATATACAGTTCAAAAGTTCCCAAATATCCGAAGTAACCAAAGAATCCAAAATATCCAAACATTTAATAACCCACGACGCGCTTACCGTCACGTCGCCTTGAATATTACATCTTCCCTGTTGCCAGGACGACGACGCCAAACATGTGGGTGGCGCTTCGTCTGCTGACGACGTAGGAGAGGCGGAGCTCAGCCAGCCACCTTACACTGGGACATAAAACTGCAACTTAGCATGGACATAAGTTTTTTCCTTGCCCAGCTGCTTAGAATTTTTACTTTTGACTCGGTGGATGAGTTGTCGTTAGCTAAGTCTGCCTGGTTGCATGGTCCCTGCGACCTAGAGGATTTTGGTGGGTGTTCTGAGGAGACAGACCAGACTGCCCTCTGTAGGGCACCTCGGCTGAGGTCACATGCAGCTGACCCACAGCTGGGGACTACACAAGCAGCCGGTTTATCCATAAAACCCACCATTTACTCTGTCAAGCCCGAGGATGCTCACGTCTCATTTGTCAAGGCCGAGGACGCCCAGGCCTCATTCTGCCTCCCAATGCCCCAATGACTTTTCCGTGGATACTTTTCCTTCTGTTTCTAGAGTTCTACAAATTTAGTGGGTAATAGTACCGGTCTATTATTGTTTTAGTTGGTTTATGTCCCATTTTCCACATTGCTGGATGTCTTTCTACTTCTTTCCGTTCTTTCTCTGCCATTTTGCCTGTGCCTGTCTCTGTGCGTGCTGCCTGTCTCTGTGGATGCTACCTGTCTCTGTGCATGCTCTCTTTCCCATGCCTGCCTTTTCAGTGTTTTTCCCAGACCCGTCTGCTCAGTGTTTTTCCCTGATCCGTCTGCTCTGTGCGTTTCCCAGACCCTCCTACTTCTTACGCAGTACCCCCTTTTGAGTTTTGTATATCTGGAGGTGTTTTTGACCTGTTGTTTTTTTTCCTTTTGTTTTGATTATCTAGTCTTTTTGTTTCCGCCTGTTGTGTTACCTAGGGCATTGCCCTAGGGGACGCCAGGAGGCATCCATTAGAGGATTTGGTCGCCAGGATAATGACACATTATTTAAGGCAACGTGCCACTGTGTCAGACGCGGATTATTGTTTCCCAATGTTTGGACTGTGTACTCCTTGGACAAGGCTATCCATTGGGCGTTTTTGTGTTTATCCCATGATTGCTTTCAAAGTAGCTCGTGTTTGCTTTCAGTTCGCGCTCGGTTCATGAGTAAACAGCGTTTTACTTTAACTTCTGTTTGTTATGCGTTCTGTTATTAAAACGTGTCCCTGCAACATGGATCCTGTCCTCAGCAGTTTATTACACCAGCATCTTCTGTGAGAACAGATTTTTTTTAGAAATAAATTTAGTTTTTGTACACCACAGACTAAAAGTACAGTAAAATTTTTACAGAAATAGTTATAGCAATAAAATTTGTTTGTAATTTATTCTACTGTTAAAGCTTTATTTCTTTTTATTTCACAAATTTATGTCTGAAGTAATACACTTCAAATAGTTATTATAATCACTGGATTATGTTTCGATTTGGCTATAAAATATAATAAGTAAATCTTAAATTGTACACATGGATTATATTAAGACTTTCTCTTATCTGTCCACCTAATCTATTTTAACAGCATGAAGAAGATTTATAGAGGGAAGTGCTGTTTCATTTATTTTACATCTTTCTGAAGATTTATAGTTGTCAGTAGAATGACCTTTGAGGGCTGACATATACCTCTGTGAATAAAAAAAGAAGATGAATCAATTCTCAGCTAATTTGGTACATGCAGTTAAAAGGCACACTGGGTTTTCTGATAATAACCGCTTTACTGTATGTGTGGGTATGGCATTTCGCTGTATGTTCTCAACATGTTACCAATTTATTATTTGTGACACTTTTTTGTGTCCTCATTTTCCTCATTATAATTAATTTTCAAAATATATTAAGTCTTACTTTTCTGTCATAAGCTTACCTATAAAAGCAGCCAATGCAGATGGTACCTCTGTCACAATAATGGTGGAGGAGCATAATCACATGGGTTAATTCAGTTGATTTTTATTTATTTTTTCTGACAGAATAAAACAAATTTTTTTTGTTGGGCAATGAAAGGTAAAACGTTTACTGCTTTAAGAGGTTTATTAGAGATGTATAAAATATACAGAAAAGAGAATTTTACAGTGCAGTAAATGCATATGTGATAGATGTTCTTACATTCAAAACAATTTCTTAAAATTGGTCTTAGACGTTAAAAATAAGGATTTTTGTTACAGACTGGATATATCACTTGTATTGAATGGGTATAAAATGGGTGGAAATAGAACACACAAAAACAACACATCTTGGTAAAATATGCATCCTACCCACAGGTGTGTGTAGAGAATATGAGTTATAAAACACAACCTCCCCATGCATAGCAGTTCAGTAATAAAGATTTTAAAAGACATTCACATTGCATGTCTTTTGTTTGTTTTACCATACTTTACATTTTTACTAAAAATGGAAACAAAAAATGCAAGTTTATAGAAATATTATGACCACTTAATAAATGGGTTGCATCACATCGCCATGATAAAGTTTATTTTTCTCCAACAGAAAACTAAACTATATTGTATTACATGACTCACTTATTAACTCATCTTTTAAGCTGCTTAATCTTTAATTTGGAGCTATGGGGTTTGCTGGAGCTAGATCCCATGAGGCAAAAGGCTGGGGTACACCCTGGACAGGTCACCAGTCCATTGCAGGGCCACCCATAGACAAACAACCACACACTTGAGAATTTAGAATCATCAACCAACCGTACATAACTATTTACTATCTATTTTATTGAAAAGTTTTATATCAGTTTATTAAGAGATTAGATTAGATTTTTTTTAGAAATTTTTTTGGAACAGCAGAAGATGGATTAGCAAAGAACAACGCAGAATAACACGGATGGTATAAACAGTATAAAACACCTACACACCCACATTCTTAACAAATGATAATATCTCTTGTGTTTTTGTAGCCATCAAGCATTTATTAAAAAAGAAAACTATACTATAGATGTAGTCAAGAATGGGGGTGGTTTAATGGCCACTGAGGAGAAATCCGAATGAAAATGAATATGAATCAGTCTGGCAATAAATCTGAAAGCCTGTTTCTATTGTTCCTATTCTTCCTTCCTGTCATTGGAAATTGATGGCGAGCCACGCGGTCTAAAAATGGGGACGTACTGCAGATAAGAGAATAATGCTGTGCCACTGAAGTGAAAAGGATTCTCTCTCAAGGGAGGACATCTGGAAAGACTCCAACTCAGTGCAAAGGAAACTTGGTCTTCCACCACCAAATTAAATTTGTGCTCTCCAGGGAAATTAATTCATGGGTGGTATACTTTGCTCATTTCTCTATTTTCTGTTTATCTATTTTTTTGTAAAACTATTACAATGTACCTTTAGTCTCTGCTTAAGCTTAATACAAGCACATATGAAATACCTGCCTTTGTGTAACCTGGCAGGGCACATTGAATTCAGAAAACCTGTTACTGCTATTTAGGATGGCCTGATTTTTAAAATAAAAGACTGAGCCATATATCTTTTTCCAGGTGCCTGGTAGGTAAACATCTTCAGAGGGACAAGGTGGATTTCTGCAATTTGCCCTAATTAAATTGAAAGAAGGAATAAAGCCCAATTAAGCAGGGAAGTAGGTTGAAATCTATTTTTTCACTCAGCAGGGTTTTGGCAAAATCCACCAGCCTAATAAGTGTCAAGAAGGTTGCAATAAGCATAAGCCCCCTAAGGTACACTCATGTATCTCACTGTTGCAAAGAACAGGTGGAACAGGCAAACAGGTACAAGGAAATTTTGAGAAAAGTGATTTTGAGAGTCAGACAGGTACAGTGGAAAACCCAGCTTGTCTCATTATGGCTTGTGAATCCCTCATTAGAAAAGCCTGGTCTCTCTAAGCGGTCCCAATCAGAGGCAACATGCATCTCAACATTCTTTCATTGCATGCCAAAACTAACAGCGACATATAAAATCTGGCTGTTTGTAATTAGGTGCTGACCAAACAGTGGCGTGATTGCAGTGACAACCATGCTAATGTTCAGTAAATATAGTGCAGAATTCTTATATATGGTGCAGATTCTGACATATATATATATATATACTGCTTTTACTGTATATACCCCATTCCCTTAATAACTTTTTTGTTTGTATTTACCTTGAGTGGATAATGTGCTTTTTGACCAACAGGTCGCAGAAAAAGCTAGTCAATAATATCGTGTCTGACCTCTGTTTTGACTAAACTGCCATGTACCCCTGTATCACCCCTGTTTTTCATCCTATACACAATGACTGTAGATCTACTCTGCCTACCTGTTACCTGGACAAATGGGCTGACCTCTGTAGGACCCCTAGCTGCACCACAGACCAGGGGCCTCATGTATCAATGTGAAATTAATGTAAAAATGTGTGTACTTCCATGTCAACGTCATATCAAAAATACTTTGTGTTTTTGTATGTTGGCCTTACTTAGTGGCAATAAAATGAACTACAAAGTGTAAATACCTCACATCTACCACGTATATAAGGTAATATGGTTCAGTTGTCATGTATGAGAAGTAAGGAGGGAGAAAAGGATTTGTACCGGTTGGCCAGGCAGAGACTAAGATAGGAAGGATATACTGCAAGTTAGAGCAATAAAGGATACAAATGGAAATGTTTTGGCTAGTGAGGAGAGTGTGTTGAGAAGGTGGAGA
>JAOTRA010000036.1:3615210-3629380 GCA_026260255.1 Pseudolaguvia tuberculata | reverse complement strand
GAGGCCCAGAGGAAGACCCAGGACTCGCTGGAGGGACTATGTCTCTCGGCTGGCATGGGAATGCCTCGGTGTTCTCCTGGAAGAGTTGGAGAAAGTGTCTGGGGAGAGGGATGTCTGGGCATCCCTGCTTGGACTGCTGCCCCTGCGACCCGGTCTCGGATAAGCGATTGGAAAATGAGATGAGATGAGATAAAAATAATGTTATTGGTCACCCAGTGTAACAAACTCCACTGAGGCAAGAGGTCTCTGGAACCTAAGTGAAAGTGCAGTTTATTTACAAGTGAACCAACAAACAATTAAACTTAACACATTAGACTTATCATAAATTAACAAGACTTGACTAAATGTAAAACAAAACAAAACATAACATGACATGACCTATAAAGAACACATAGCATTGAACAACTCACCAGAGTGGAACATAAACAATAACACATTCACACTGATAAAGCAGACAACCTTCATTATGTACACTGATGATTTAGAGTAACAAGTTCATTCATGTGAATGCAATAGATCTTTTCTCATATCACTGATTGGTATATCACAGAGAACTTTTTTATTTGTCAAGTCTGTTTTTGTTTCCTCACATCTACAGAACAAGAAGCTTATTTGTTATTAGAAAGTTTTTAATGTCAATTGATATTGATATTATAATTCTAGTTCTATAGTTTCTCTAGGTGGCAGTGTTAGGTCATATCTGAGTGCATCATAGATTTTAGTAAAATGTGACAGTGTATAGTGAAGTGTGGGTCGGGGGTGTCTGTGTAAAAACACATTGAAACACACTTTGTTTAGAAAAATGCTAAAACAGGTGTAATGGGGCAAATCAAAATTTTAAATATGAGGCCAGTCAACTTGGTAAATGCTGTCACTCATTGCATACTGTCATAATGCAATAATGTCATCTAGTTACACACAGGTTGTTTAGTCTAAATTCCTAAATGGTTTTTTCTCCATGTGTACCACCTTTACATCTTTATGCATGTTGATAGACCTGTCTATACCAATATTTACAAGAGAAATAAGTAAGACAAGCACCTGTTTATTAAAATTTTTGACAAAAAGATTTACCAACACTTTTCATAATTAGCTGTAAAAATATGCACCTTATGCATCTCTTAGGGTGTTTCAGGCACAATTTTATGGTTTCATTTTTCACATGCATGAGAGTGAATCTGAACTCGTATATCACACGTACACACGCAAAAGTAGTGGTGTACAACAATGTCAGTTCTGCAGGATCTGGCGTTATGGGGAATATGGGGTAAAAGTGCAATTATTTTTCTTTTCAACTTGACTGAAGTAATTCATCTAACCAATAGCTGTCATCCAGCCTCCAGATTAACAGTGTGCCTTGGACCCTGGAGTGCATCCTTTGCCCTTTTTCACTTAGTGGGAGTGATGCACTAAAATTCTGTACCAAAGATCTTGTTTTATTTTAGATTATGTTCCCCAGTATCTAGTAATGTAAACCTGTTCTGCCAAAACTGAATAATGACATTACAGCAGACGTGCACATACTAAAGGATATATTGATGACACACATATACACTAAATTTCTAGTTAGTAAAATTGCATTTTTTATTGTGGCAGGCATCATTTGATGATATAATTTAAATGTTATATAATTATCAGCACAATAGTTATTCTGACATGGCAGTGTGTGCATTTGATGTGGTGTATCAAAAATTGCATCTACGAATCAAGGTTGCGTTCAGAAATAGTTTACCAACTATAACACCCAAGGTGCTTATACACATTAAAGGGACAGATATGAGTAATCCATAAGTATATAAGAGTAACATAAGTATACAGTATACATAAGTATAAGTATACATAAGTATATAAAAGTAACATCAATATAAAACACCAGAATCTTGCAAAGGATAGAAGACTAAGTATACTACACATGAATTATTTCAGTTTGATGGCTTATAAAGCATACAAGGAGGGTGTTGAAGAAATGTTGTGTGCAATCAGTAGGGCGGCCCAGTGGCATGTTCACAGATGTACCAGCAGGTTTGTGGAAGTGTGGCAGGACCTAGAGGTTTTAGTCTGAGCATCAGTGCTATTGACAGGGCCAAAGACCTCTACCACAACAGCAGAATAATTACTAGCAGAAAGGCTATGCATCATCAGGTGTGCGTTTCACTTTGTCTAGCTTTCCTACTACTACACTAAAGGTTACGCATCAAAAGTGACTGCAATGCTCTATAGTGTTATTTATGTCTAACACAATTAGTTTCTGACATGATACTTCACAAACAATAATGTCTAATACATGCATATAATACGACTACTGATCTAATACTGAACTTAAGTCATATAATATCATGGCACTCAGCTATGCAATAAGACGATTTTGTAGATTTGTAGATTTGCGTCAAAGACACTGGCAGACGGTAATAACATATATAATGTAGATTGTGTCATAGAAATTTAATTACTCCTTGAATTATAGAAAGGTTTTATGCAGTTACACAGTAATAACACATTCATCCCAGTGAGAGTGATCAGACTACTTTTAATTGCTGACCTTTAAGAAAAATCTAATTATTTGTGGATAAAACACTGACTGTGTGATGAACATTAGCGCTATATTGCTGTACAAGAAAATAGAAAAGGAGTCTTTATTTTGTGCAAAGTCAAGTTGAAAAAATCAAACGGTGAAAATTTTAATTGATATACAGTAACATAACCTGTATTTACAAGTACTACTTTATGAATTATAGGATAACCATATTATATTTTCTCACTGTTGCTTTATAAATATATCATAAAATGATTGACAAAAGATAGAAAAGACATATAGAACAATGTCAGTGCAAGAGAAAGCATGTTTTCAATACAAAGCTCTGCTTCTAGCTCAGGGTGGAAGAATATAAAGAACAGTTGGTGGTTTCAGCCTGAAAGCCAGAGCTTTATAGAGGATAGTATTGCAGATGCATAAGCTTTCCTGGAGCGTGTTGTGAGTTGTTTCGACTGTGTGGGCAGTATTCAGTAGCCATTGTGCTTTGGGTTCTGAAAAAAACATGAACTTGACTTTGTGTCTTACCCATTTCATCTCAGGCCCCTGCAGTCTGTGACCAGTAGCAATAAGACCCAGACAGAAAGCCATTAAAAACAGTTTTATCCTTTTAACATCCAACATGTTGTGGGGTTCACATATAACACTTCAGATGCTGTATTTTTGTTCTAACAAAGCATTTTATAAACAAAGTGTAAAAGTGTTTAAAGTATGATCATTTTTATCTTGGAGCATGAGGCATGCCACTGTAGAGCAGAACAGCTATCTGTTCCCAAGGGAGCACTATGGAGAAGCAGCACTCATAAAGCCCTGATTAGCCTCTACAACCTGGAATCAAAATCAGGTCATGAGTCTCAGTGGCTTGTTGTCTGAAAACTAACAGTAGTAATATGAACAGATGTAAGTATTAACAGTTGTATCTATGTATCTACATATAATTTAATAAATTAGAACAAAAGTACTGCTAAGTAATATCTTAAGTAAAAAATATCTTAACAAATTAAAAATTATTAAACCTATACAATAGGCTTCAGATATTTTTAAATTCTTAGGAAGTCTAAAATTGTTGAAAAATAGATTATTTCTAAAGGTTTTTTCTGGATTTGAAGTTAATGGGTTTGCTGTTGAAACAGATAAAAGTAAATAGGTGTAGAAGCATAAATAATTATCTTATTTCTATTTACTAATAAACTATAATACCATACAAATGCAACTTTTTGAACAAAAACAGATATTACGTTATATCCAAAGCAGATTAAAGTAGTTTAATACTACTATTAACATTGAGCCTGCTAGAGCACAGACACTTTTTGAATATAATCCATTATGATTTATGCCATGAAGGCAAATGTCCCTTGAGTCCTAGACTCATTATACAAAATGCTTCAGTTTTTCATTCATTAATTCATTCATTAATTCATTAATTCATTAATTAATTAATTCATTCATTCATCTTCTTACACGCTTATTCCCTAATTCTGGGTCACGGGGGTTTGCCGGAGCCTATCCCAGAGCCTATCCCAATGCTCAGGTTATTTATATGTTTAACACAACTACTCTTAGTGGATCGTTTATCCTCAGCCTACTTGAATCTGGTAATAACTTTATATCCAATGTTACATTAGTCTCTGGTGGATTTTCCCCATTTTATACTATTATATTTATGGAAATGCATTTCACTTTGTACTTCACTTTCTAGAATGATTCTAAGATTTGTGGAGTTTAAACTTCAAATTGATTTAACCTTAAACAAACTGATAGTGTCACTTTGCCTAAAACCAATGTAGCAGTTGTTTTGACCATGGACCACCGGCTTCACCCGCATTAACCCCTTTTCACTATTCACCATTGTTTCCATTTTTTCCTAACACAAATCATCATTATTTTTAATGAAAAGTCACAAATCTCTTTTTGTTCCAACGACCAATCACTAGTCACGATTACTCCTAATGAGAGTTTACATCTCCAGCACCCCCGCCTTTCGCCCGATCTGCTCTAGGATAGGCGCCAGCAGACTCCCGTGACCCTGAATTAGAGAATAAGCGGGTAAGAAGATGAATGAATGAATGAATGAAACTTAAATCTAAATTGCTATTGTTTACAACAGCCAGCTGCGGATCATGTTTCTTATAATTAATAATGATAGGTTATTCATATATAATGGTTTAAATATACACCATTGGGGAAAAAAGGCCAAATACAAATACTTTTCATTTATTGGATTATACAGTATTATTTAATGAATTCTTTAAAATAGTATGGTTTTATGGATATTCTTTTCAATTAGTTTTGCTCTCGACTTTGTTAATAGTTCACTGCGTCAGAGTCTGACTTCGGTGTATTTCGCCTCTCCGTTTAGTGAAGCCACATCATTATAGCCGTGCGTGTCGCCGCAGTCTACTCTGTCTGTAAAGTGCAATTTTCTGTCCATCTCTCTCTCTCTCTCTCTCTCTCTCTCTCTCTCTCTCTCTCTCTCTCTCTCTCTCTCTCTCTCTCTCTCTCTCTCTCCAGTGTCGGGCGCGTTCTCGAGCAGTGCGCGCGGTGCCTAAGCTCGAGGAGTGTGTGAGCGGGTGAGGAAGGGCACATTATACGTCTTTGTACACACACACACACACACTCACACACTCGTCACAACAATTTCTCTCATCGCCGACAACCGAAAGGCTGCACTCGGACTTCAGTGGCGGTGAAGTGCGGCTTTTGTCCTCACTCGGCCACCATGTCCCAGCTGCTGCTTGCCGCCGTGCTCCTGTGCGGCGGAATCGGGGATGTATTCTCACACAGCCACGCGCCGAAAACAGCCGTTGCTGAAGAAGGTAAGACTGCAAGGCAAAGGGAGCGGCGTGAGCGTGTATTACGCGTGTTACGCACTATATGATAAAAAAAAAAAAAAAACTTACAATGCTTCTTGTGCACTGGAGGATAACAGGTTACCTGATTCTGCAAAAGCTCAAATCGATTTGCGAATTGTTCTGTTGGATAAACTGTCATCGTTGCAGACTTTATCAGTCTATGATGAATAGTATTTTATTTTAAATTCTATTTAAAATGACTGCGAAACATCTACTCTCTATTCTTTTTCTGCGCGCTAAGAATGCATTTATTCTCATTTATGTACGTATTGTAGATTTGTGTGCGCGTGAGTTTATTTGGACACAAGACAGCAGATTTGATTTGATCTACGGAGCCTGAAGCTAAGCGCGAGCTCACACTGGTTTTTGGGCTGCATGTGTGTCGGTGTGTATGCGTGCTTTGGAAAAGTAACAGCATGACACACAAGTTCAGAAGCTGGATCTTATATTCATGTATATTATATTCATGATGTAGATCAATCTAACGGGAAATATAATCATACCATTAATTTCATAATTTTCAGTGCCTATACTAGTTCTTCTTAATCTGTGGTTATCATTCCACAGATTTCCAGGTATCTGTCAGTGTCTATTTGTTCTTTCAGTTATTGGCATACCTGTTTGAAACATGTTATTATCATCACTAGTAACTACCGTTACAATACTGTGCATAACAATTTGTATTCCACAGCATCAAACACAGCAACATTCATTCCCTTATAAAGCAAACTGTGTTAAAATACAGGTACACCTAACATAGCTTTGTTGGCATCTTTGTATCTTTTCTTCAAATAGCTTGTAGCTAGCAGCTACAGCCAATATACCACAGATGACAGTTTATTAGCAAAAACACCAGTTAAGTGTAATTCATCCTCATGAAAATCTACTTAATCAGCAAGTATTCAGGAGAAAAATGTGACATTTCTAAAAGCTGCATATTCATCATATCAGACGAACACCAGATGATTCATCAAGTCAGATGAAAATGTCAGAAAACACTCTATGGTGATTAGCTGAATGACTTGTCTCTCCTTATAAATGTATTCATCTCAAAAGGTTTACAGACCTTTTCAAATCTCCTAATTATCACTATTCTGCACTTCTACTCATGTTTGTGTATTATGAATCATAATGTAAGTTGTCAAGGTCATGTTAGATTCTTTTTGTTTGGAAAAACTTCTCCACTTATTATGTCTTTACTATTACCATATTAACAACTAAATGCAATATGGGTTCCTTGTACTCACATCAGTTCTCTGTCACTTCAGGTGTTGTAAAGACTAAAAGCTGAAATTAACGCTTTTAGAATTAAAAAAATATATATATATTTATTTAGTGTTGACACTAGATAGCGCACTTAAGGTGTGGAGTTAACGTACAAAATGTATAGGTGTATTCATACAAAAGCTCTTGTAACACTAGGAACAACAAAAAGAACAACAAAAATATGCAACATATTTATCCATATCTAAAATATAAATACTGAAATATCACACATCAATTCAAATACATACACAAATTTATATAATGGTGAAATTGTGTTTAATGGGTGTGGCAGGTTGGGAGGCAAATACACTTACTAAAATAATGCGTAAAACTTGCAAAGCTCTTTATAGCTCAAAACACACTTTAGGCTGAGAGAATAAGTATATTAATTTCTCAATACACATTTCTGAAATGAATTGAAATATGCCACTGACACAAATTAAACTAATGTTCTGTACAACCAACTTATTATGTAAATAAATAGCAAACCTCTAACTCATTTAGCAAAAGGACAATCCCTTTTTACTTACACATCCCTCTATTGAAGGGACAGTTAACTCCTCAGAACTTTATTACTTATCAAACACAAACTAAGTGGTTAAACAAGCATGAAGTCTACCAGACTTCAAATCTTTTCAAATCTCCCATGAGAAATCCTTGCTACTTGCTAGTGATGATGCCTCTGTAGTTGATGGCCAACCAATTGGCCACAAAGTCTTGCCATGTAAAATCAACATATCATCAAAATAGGTTGCCACCATGTAAAATCAAACCCACAAAAATAGTGTGTTAATGTTGTTTAATGATGTTCAATCCTATTTAAACACAAAATGTCTAAATAATAGCTAGTAATTCAAAAATTTATAAAATGTGCACAGCAAAGGTTAGAAAAGACAACATTTGAATAACATAATGATAATGTTTAATTGTTCTTCATCATCATCGGGTGACAATGAATCAAACGTTTACGGCTTTTATGTCAATTTCCAAATCAGCTAGCCTAATTGATGAAACTTCTATCTGCACACCACAGCAGAGAAGTAATGAGTATGGGGTCATGGACAATTGAATAGAATAAAGATGATGTGAGTACTGTTGGTTGATCATACATTTTCCCAACATTTAGGCTTATGACTTACTGTTAACCTATATAAGGTTAACCTATATTAGTGCAGTCAAATGTCTTTGTTATTACTATTACTATTATTATTTCTATAATTATTATTATGATTATAAGTAGTAGTATTAACATCATCTTGATTCATTGTGTTTTTTGTATGGTCAGTATTTAGGGAATTCTTAATAAATAGTTAAGTCTGTTAACTTAATATGCTGTCTGTTTTGAAGCCAATGGTTATCGCTGGTCCACTCTGATGGGCAGACATTAAGCAATTGACGTTATAGAACGACAGCATAATGTATCTGTTCTACTTTTACTGTACTTAAACTTGGTGTCACATGAGATATTGATCAACTATAACAGGCATCTCAAGGTTGTAGAAAACATATTCACCATAAAGAGTACATGCTACAGCCCAACGGGCAGTTTAAGCACAGTCTTTTTATGAATACAATAACCCTAGTGATTTAACTAAGGTTATATTGAAGGATTCTGTCTTAGAATATTGTTCAGCGTTGTTCAGTGAGTTCTAAATTGTTATGCAGTGAAGTCGATAACAAGTCATTAGTGTAGTGTTATTTTGTGTTACTCATTAAGCATGAAAAATTCTCTTAACCTAAACTTGTTTTTCAGCATGGCAGCACCACTGTTCACACATCCTAAGAGTTTAATGGAGATATTGTTTGCCAAAGTTAGTGTTGGATAGTTTAGGTGTTCTATATTGACCTTAAACGCTAAACACCACTGAAATGAGCTGGAACGTTGACTACAAACTAGATTTCTTCACCCAACTTCATTACTTGAAATTAGTAATACTGTTGAGATCGATGGAACCAATCCTGCAGTATGATAAAAAGCACTAATGACAGTGTGAGGGTTATATAGGATTAAGAGACTAAATCTGGAATAAGATGTTCAGTATGGAGGTTATGCAATATTTGAGCATACAACAAACGTTTCATTTTTCTACATTCTTCTGCCTCTACCACCTGAACATTGATTCAGCATCATTCATTCATTCATTCATTCATTCTTTCATCTTCTTACCCACTTATTCCTGAATTCGGGGTCATGGGGGTCTGCTGCGCCTATCCCAGCACACATAAGGCGAGAGGCAGGGGTACACCTCCTGACGGGTCGCCAGTCCATCACAGGGCAACACATAGACAAACAACCATTCACACACACATTCCCTCCTATGGAGAATTTAGACTCACCAATCGACCTAATCTGCATGTTTTTGGACCGTGGAAGGAAACCGGAGTACCCGGAGGAAACTCACGCAAGCGTGGGGAGAACATGCAAACTCCACACAGAAAGATCCCCAGTCTGAGACCTTCTTGTTGTGAGGCGACCGTGCTATCCACTACGTCACCGCGCCAACTGGTTCAGCATCAATTTAGGAAAAAAGATGGTCAACAAATGCTCCATTTGATGTAAGCATGTAGTGTCTTTTTAAACTAGCCCGAAATGTTGCCCACAAACACAGCAGAACTTCCAGGCATATATACCTCATATAAAAATAATGAGAAAAAAAAACTAAATAAAAATAAGCAGGAACATATTTTGAGTCTCAGCTTTAGCAGATGTCTCTGCACAGCTGGAGGCAAACCCTGCTTCCCTAAAAATTTCTTTAAAACTTAAATCCTTACTAAATACCTCCCAAAATAGTGACATCTAATGCCCTGCATTTTCAAAAATTAGAAAGTAATTTTATTGAGCGTATCAATGTAGAAAATGCACTTGTCAGTGTTAAAAACAGAAACAGTCACCATCAAAATGATTGAAATCTTTAATAAAAATAAACAAATTTTTGAAAATGAACAATTATTAACTATGTAAAGTAGTTATAAAGTTTTCAAAAATATTCAACAATGAATTTCTATGGGTCTAAATTTTAGCAGTGGTCATTTTAAGGTCAGTTTACTCTATAGCTTTGGAACTGTTAGATTACATCATGAAACCCATCTCGTCTGCTACTAGTTATCATATGCCACCGATCATGGAATCACACACAGGTAAAAATCAATGTGCCGACATTTACTAAGATGCCTCTGATGCTCACCCTGTCCATATGTCAGTAACCATTATTAAGACAAATGCATTTGAATGAGAATTTGTTGCAAAACAAAACAGCATTCTCAGATTGCATGTTAGTAATTGGATAATACTACTAATAATAATAATACATAAATGTGAATAATGTTGGCTGTTACAGAAGAGTACCAAACGTTAAGCAGGATTAGATTGAACAGGGTTTTTTGGGAGGATGCACACAACTGAATTACAAACAGAAGGAGAGGAATTCTCATAACACAAACAGGAAGGGATTGGGGGTGTAAATAGTCCAAGATGGAGAGCGAGCAAGCTTGTAGTTCCCGCTCGTTGTGAAGTGCTGAAGGTGGAATCCTCCTGAAGCATGATGCAGAACAGAGAGAGTAAGGAAAAGGACAGAACACGACAAACATGACAGGACTTGGACAGACTCTTATGGGGACACTGGAAACAACAAAAGGCAAAGGTTAGTTGCACAGGCATTGAAACATGAATAGGTTAGAGCGTAGCAGTACTATGTCCGTTCGTGTTTAAACAAGCCTGGACAATGACTAAACAGAAGAGAGGGTTTAAATAGAGATAGATGAACAGGGGAAATGAGGAACAGTTGCAGGTGATTAGAATTCAGGAGAGCGGGAACGAGATGGTGATTGCGTGCTAGAACCTGCCCGATCTGTGACAGCACCCCTCTCCCGACGGCCCACTCCTGAGGGCCAAAAGGGGCAGTGCCGTGGTGGTCTTCTGTGTCCTCGCGGTGCTGAGGCTTGGTAAGGTAAAAGTCCTGAATTAGTTGTGGAGCTAAGATACCCTCCGTAGACACCCAGGACCGCTCTTCTGGTCCATACCCCTCCCAGTCTACTAGGTATTGCAACTTACCACCACGGCGTCGGGCCAACAAGATCTCCTTAACCTTGTGTATAACCCCTTCCTTGTCACAAAGTAGTAAAGGGGGTTATTCTTGGGCAGGTTCTGTGGAGACAAAAGTGGTTTCATAAAATGGCTTTAGCTGGGAGACATGGATGGATTCAGTACTCTGGAGGAAGGTCCAGGGAGTAAGTGACCGGATTTAGCTGTCTGGTTATGGAGAAGGGGCCAAAAAACCTGGGACTTAGTTTTCTGTAGCCCTGTCGCAGACGTAGGTGATTTGTGGAAAGCTATACCTTCTGGCCAGGTTAAAAGTCGGGCTTGGGAGATCGGCGCTGATTGGCTGTTTGTTGTTGTCTGCGTACAGCCCCCTGGAGTTGATTATGGGCTTGATCCCAGACCCTCTCGCTCTCCTGGAACCAGTGATTCACTGCTGGTACATCAGACGGTTCCCCTGACCAAGGGTTGAGGAGTGGTTGATATCCCTGGATGCACTGAAAAGGAGTTAGACCAGTGGCAGGTTGTTTGAGTGAATTTTGAGCGTACTCAGCCCAACCTAGGAACTGGCTCCAAGACTCTTGGTGGTCATGGCAGAAGGTATGTACCCGATTTCTTGGATCTTCTCTCTTTGATTTTTTTGGGGGTGATACCCTGATGAGAGACTAATTGTGCCCCCTAGAAGGTAGACAAAGGCTTTCCAGACTCTAGAGGTAAATTGGGGACCCCGATCAGACACTATCTTCTGGGATGCCGAAGTATCTGAAAACGTAGTTGAAGAGCTGTTCTGTGGTCTCCATGGCAGTGGGCAGCTTTCTTAGGGGAAGCAGACGGCATGATTTAGAGAATCTGTCAACAATGACCAGGATGCATGTGTTACCTTGTGAGCTGGACAGGTCAGTCATGAAATCCACTCCTAGGTGGGACCATGGACGATTTGCGATAGGAAGCGGTAGTAGTTTACCAACTGGTTGGTTCTTTGGGCTCGTAGAGATTGCACACTCCTTACAATCCCTCACATATCTCCGTACATCTCTTTCCATGTTGGGCCACCTCGCCTGTCGTGGATTAAGTCGTTTGGCCTCCCTTAAATACTGTAAATTTTTGTGGTCTGTGATCACTGTAAATGGGTGCCGGGCACCTTCTAGCCAATGACGCCACTCTTCTAGGGCCAGCAATTCCTGGTTACCTATATCATAGTTCTGCTCAGCAGGGCTGAATTTCTTGGAGAAGAACACACAGGGGTGTGTAGAACCTGATTGACCCTGGCATAGGACTGCACCTTCCCCAGTTGATAAAGCATCCACTTCTACTATAAACGGTTTCTTAGGGTGTGGATGAATGAGAATAGGTGCAGAAGTAAAGACCTCCTTGGGCTGATTGAAGGCATCAGATGTCCATTTTAGGGCAGATGGTTTACCCTTCTGTAGACTGGTCAGGGGTGAGGCTAACATGTTGAAAGCTCTGATGAACCTACGATAAATGTTGGCAAAACCTAAAAATCGCTGTAACTGCTTGATGGTTTTTGGTTTGGGCCAGGAGGTGACAGCATCAACCTTGGAGCCGTCCATTTGAACCCCCAGGAATGAGACTGAAGAGGTGTGGAATGCACACTTTTCAGCTTTCAGAAAAAGGTGATGCTGGCGGAGTTTCTGGAGGACTGCAGAAACGGGACTGTGGTGGTCTCTCATTTTTGGAAAAAAATCAGAACATTGTTGATATATAGTATGACAAATCTCTGTAGGAATTCCCTAAGAACCTCGTGAATGAAGTCTTGGAACACGGATGGTGAATTTACTAACCCATAAGGCATCACCAAGTACTGATAATGAGTCCCATGGCCGGTGTGGTGGAAGTTGGGTCGCCTTCTTGGCATAAAACAGATCGCAAAACTCTTTGTATTGCGAGTGAATATCAATTCTCGATGGGACTTTCTATGGTGGTGGAGTATAGTTGGGTGGACATTTTCCGAGGAATGAGGAGGTTGAAGGAGCAATCTGTGAACAGTTTTCACCCCATTTTAACACGTCGCCCTACTTCCAGGAAGTGACTGGATCATGGTGTACTCACCACGGACGTCCTAGTATTATGTCCGTGGTGGCTCCGTCGAAGACTAACAGATGAATGGTCTGTGTGTAATGAACCAACCTGCAGGGTGATCGGGCCAGGTGGGAGACAGTAATCCTAGTGGTTAAGAGTTTAATTTTTTCAGATTTAGCCTGTATATCACTCACCCGGGACACCTTGGGACGAATAGGACATGTTGGAAATGACCCGATTCTCCACAGTATAGACACAGATTATCCCTCAATCTCCTGTGTCGTTCCTCGTCGATGAGCCGGCCTGCGCCGATTTGCATGGGCTCAGTTTCTGACGCTAGAGGGCGTTCATGCTCCAATAGACGGTAGGGTGCACGTTGGGGCACGGGTGTTAGTGCAGCGGATAACATACGATCCAAGCACCGAATGGAGTGTTGTATGAAACTTTACCAGTTGTAACCTCAATTGGGAATTTAAACCTTGACGATAGGTGGTTTACAGAGCATGTTCATTCCATCCGCTGGCTGCAGCTAACTTGTGGAACTTCACTGCATACTCCTGAGTGGAGAGTTTGTCTTGCTCTAAGCGATATAGTTGTTCACCAGCAGCTACTCCATCATTACGCCCAAAAATTCTTAAAAGTGGTTAACGAATTGTGTTTGGGAAGAGTTTACAGGACCGGCTTAAGACCAGACATATTCGGCCCATTGTTAAAGCGGACCCAGATAGCAGGGATAAATCAGTCCAGGTTTACCAATCGTACCAATCGTTAAGCAGGATTAGATTGAACAGGGTTCATTGGAAGGATACACACAACTGGATTACAAACAGAAGGGGAGGAATTCTCACAAGACAAACGGGAAAAGATTGGGGGTGAAAATAGTCCAAGATAGAGAGTGATCGCTCACTGTGAAGTGCTGAAGGTGGAATTCTCCTGAAGGATGATGCAGAACAGGCAGAACAGGACTTGGACAGACTCTTCTGGGGACACTGTAAACAACAAAAGGCAAAGGTTAGTAGCACAGGCATTGAAACATGAATAGGCTAGAACGTAGCAGTACTATGTCCGTTCGTGTTCAAACGAGCCTGCCCACTGACTAAAGAGGGTTTAAATAGAGAGAGATGAAGAGGGAAAACAAGGAGGTGATTGCGTGCTAGAACCTGCCCTATCTGTGACATTGACAGTGTAAGTTAATGATATTCAATTTAATCAGCTTTATTTTTAACAATGGTGATTGTCTTAAAGCATGGGCGATGTTTGCAGATGATATTGTTATGAGATGTGCTGAGAGTAGGGAGCAGGTTGAGAAGACTCTGGAAAGGTGGAGGTATGCGCTGGAGAGAAGGGGAATGAAAGTCAGCAGGGGTAAAACTGAGTACATGTGTGTGAATGAGAGGGAAGGCAATGGAGTGGTGAGGTTGCAGGGAGAAGTGGTAGTGAAGGTGG
>JAOTRA010000036.1:3601754-3615110 GCA_026260255.1 Pseudolaguvia tuberculata | reverse complement strand
GGCACTAAGGCTACTCCCTAATGGCTGGGCATTTATGGCCAATTTAGACTCACCAATCCGCCTAATGTACATGTTTTGGAGCCTGGACAGAATGAGATCATAAAATCGAATCTAGTAAAAAACAGGGTCCACCGTGCCTGACGTGGATTTCCCGCAAATACTGAAGGTTCTTATGGTCTGTGATGACTGTGAAAGTTAGGTCAGCCCCCTCTGACCAGTGCCTCCACTCCTCCAGCAACCAACTTGATAGCCAGTAGCTCCCGGCTGCCAATGTCATAGTTGCATTCTGAATTTTCTAGAAAAATAGGCACATGGGTGAAGGTTCCCAGATTTCCCCTGACGTTGCGAAAGCACCTCTCCGGCTCCAGTGGTAGAGGCATCCACTTCCACGAGAAAGGGGATCTTCGGATCTGGGTGTGCTAGGATGGGTGCAGAGGTGAAAGAGGATTTCAGAACCTGGAAGGCCTCACGGGCCTCGGGAGTCCATGTCAGGGAAGATGGTTTGCCCTTGAGCATATTCGTAAGCGGGTAGGCTAACAGACTATAGTTCTTGATGAACCGTTGGTAGAAATTAGCAAACCCCAGAAATTGCTGTAGCTGTTTTACAGTCATCGGTTCTGGCCAGGAGTTCACCGCTGACAACTTCGTGTTGTCCATCTGCACCTCCCGTGAAATTAACTGCAGGAGTGTGGAAGATCCATTTCTCTGCCTTCAGGAATAGGTCAAACTTCCGGAGCTTTCGTAGGACCTCAGTGACATGGTGATGGTGCTCGACCTCGTTCCGGGAGTAGATGAGTCAATGTAGACGATAAACCACTTGTGTAGAAACTCACAGAGCACCTCTTGAATAAAGTCCTGAAAAACAGAAGGTACATTAGCGAGCCCGAAAGGCATTACCAGATACTCGTACTGTCCCGTGGGTGTGATGAATGCTGTCTTCCACTCATCTCCCTCCCTTATCCTGATTAAGTGTATGCACTACGGAGGTCCAGCTTAGTGAAAATTCTAGCCCCTCTCAATTCCTCCAGAGCAGCGGGAATTAAGGGAAGAGAGTACTTGAATTTGACTGTGACTCGATTTAAGGCTTGGTAGTCGAAATACGGTCTCAGGTGACAGTCTTTCTTCCCAAAAAAGAAAAGACTAGAGTCCGCTGGTGACGTGGAAGGTTGAATGTACCCTTGATTCAGGGCCCCACTAATATATTTCTCCATAGCTCTCCTCTCCGGGAGGGAGAGTGAGTAGATTTTCCTATTTGGCACTGGCGCACCCGGTTGAAGGTCAGTGGCGCAGTCCCATGGCCGGTGAGGAGGAACATCCACAGATATGTTCTCCACTGGACTCTGCAGGGTGGAGGAACCTAGATACATTTGACATCCTGAGAGCACAGGGAGATCAGGAAAACATCCTTGATAGCAGTTGTCACCCTATCGTACAACCTCACCTGACACCCAGGAGAGAACTGGGTTGTGGTGAACCAACCAAGGCCATCCCAGATTGACTTCAGTGGTGGCACCCTTTAGGACCAGGAGGTGAATGGAGGTGAATTCAGAGTGTACCAGCCCCACCTGCAAAGTAACTGGACCAGCTAGAAGTCTTACACACCTGGGGGTAATGGGGGTGCCGGTTATTGAGCGGATCTGATATTGGCTTTCGGTAGGGATTGTGGGGAGCTGTAGACATCTCCGGAGATGAAGTTCCGAGCAGAATCTGAGTTGAGGAGCTCTGGAACAGATAGACATGGTCTTAGAACTAATTTTAACTATCGTGGTAAGCGGATAAATTTTTTCGGGTATGGTATGAATAGAACTCACCCTTGGCCCCACAGTATAAACACAAACCTACATTCACCCTCCTGTGACGTTCTCCCTGAGTGAGATAGTCACTAGAGGGCGCATTTGTTGAGGCAAACGGAGGGGAGTGTTAAATCGGGCTGACTCCTCGCACGCAGATTCCATCAGAGCAGCGAATTGAGTGCTGAATGAAGCGTTCCAACCCACAGGTATCATCGTAAGCAGCTAACTGAAGACGGAGTTGAGGGTTGAGACCTTGCCGGTAGAAAGTGAGTAGGGCTCTTTCGTTCCACCTACTGCTTGCTGCTAAGGTATGGAATTTAAGAGCATGCTCCTGGACAGGGAGATTACCCTGATAAAGTTGATCCTCTGCCGCGACTCCACCATTGTGAGACGTCCAAACACCTCTATATAGGGAGTGACAAACAGGATTAAAGAGGTGGTTACGGGACCGTCTTGCGTCCAGATAGACTCCACCCATTGCAACGCCTGCCCCGATAACAGGGAAATTATCTAAGCGATCTTAGAAATTGTCTGTGGGATAAAGATCAGGCTGCATGGATAAAACCAGAGAGCATTGTAACAGAAAGCCATTACCATCTTTCGACTCTGTGTCACTCATCTGTGCTGAGATGTAGTATTGGCCCAGGCTTCTGTTACGCTAGAGCACCACAGACAGATAATTCGCTTTAAGCACAGATCCTTTTATTCTTGGGAGAGTGACACATAAATAGGTAGATAGGCAGGTGCGGAGATCGGAGGCGGAGAGATGACTTGGGCACAGACACTGACACAGATGTTGACACAGACAAACAATAAAGCGCACGACACAGCAGACACGATTGCGATCCTGGGAACACTGGAACACAGACAGAAACAGGTGAAAACACAGAGAGCAAATGGTATACAGAATTAGAGAGTCAATCACTGTCTTTTAGCTTCTATGAATGAGCTTGCACGCAGAGTGTTCGAGGCGTGAGTTTAAGTAGTGAGCGTGATGAACTTGGAATAGGGGACAGGTGAGCATGATTAGTATTCAGGAGAGCGTGGTGGTGAGAGAGAGGGCGTGGTGGTGAGAGAGAGAGCGTGACAATAACATAATGATGTATTACCTATCTGTAATATAAGACACCATTATATAAGTAATGGATCTAACTACCCAACTGCAACAATAGAAATATTTAGTAATGATCATTTAAAAAAAAAGTTTTATATAGGTTAAATTGACCATGTTATGTATGATTAACAGACTAGGCATTATTAGGCTAGGACAAAGGCAGAGAAAAGCAAAATAAAGTCAAATGGTTATGCTCTGACTTATTTGTTTGTTTGTTATACAGCAGTGTACTTTATAAGCGTTAATGAAAGTTAAAACCTAGGATAATAAATACTGACGCTTAATGTGACTGGTGACATGGTTATGCTCTTATGGATGAATAACATAGCCAAAAGTAAAATTTTGTAGACTCATTGTGCTTATTTTACATAATTTGATGTTTGCATTTTCCTTGATGTCTGACACACAATACAATCCACACAATGTGCCTGGATATTATTATGGTTGATGTACATATAAGGGCTGGATTTTCTGATCTTGAGTTGAACAAAGAGATCACTGAACTCACTTCTCGGCAATTTAGACTCACCAATAAAACTAATGTACATGTTTTTTTTACTTTAAGTAAACGCTAGCACTGGGAGATCATGCAAACTCACACAGAAAGACCTTGCACAGGAATCAAACTCAAGACCTTGTTATGAGCCGACAGTGCTAACCGCTACGCCACTGTGCTATATATTCTATTTTTTTATATTTTGAAGTATCTTACTTCTGTAAGCGAACTGAGAATAATAGAGTACTGTTATAAACACAAAGTACCCAGGACCCCTAACCCAAGAAATTGTATAAGTCTTTTTAGGCTTTGAATAGTCACGAAAGAGAGGTGGAATACAAAATCTTACTTAACACATGGGTTATGTCTACATATTATACAAGTAAAAAACACTTTTAGATGAGAAAGCACCAGGTAGGATGTTTCACAAAAGACTAATCAAAATGAAATATAATAACATGGTTGCATGTAACAATGAGCGCAGCATGAATTTATTTAGAAGTCATTCAAACTGGCTTTCTGTTAGATCACCAGATGTCTATTCTTCTATGCAGAATGTTCTTTCAGAGACAAAATTAATGATAGTATGTTGGGCGTTGTCGTGACGTAGTGGTTGGACCCAGTTTAGATTTGCAGGCAAGGGGTTTCTACGGGTACAGCGGTTTGGGTCCGACAGTGATTGGGGATTCTAAATTCTAAACAGTGAGTGTACCCCTGAAATTTGCCCTATGTGCTATGAGGTCCAGCAGACCCCAGTGAACCTGAATTAGGGAATAAGTGGGTTAGAAGATGAATGAATTGAATGAATTTTGAAAGAGTGGTTCAGGAAGCATGAGACATTATTTTCACACATGGATTGGCTACCACAGAACCCAGACATTAACCCCATAGAGAATCTTTGGGATGTGCTGGAGAAGGCTTTGCACAGCAGTCAGACACTATGCAAGATCTTGGTGAAAAGTTAATGCAATACTGGATGGAGAAGCTTTTTGAAACAGTGTTTAAACAGTTTGAAACAGTTTAGCTTCATGCCGCGCATCCGGAAAGTATCTATAGCGATTGATTTCTTGTTCTTAGAACTAGATTAAATTCATGTTTTTCCTCTACTAACAATAACCTAGAGTGGGCCACAGGCCAACTTGATTGCTTTGGAGTTTAGTCTTACTTTATGGTCTTCGTCAGAGAATGGATGGTCACCCTGACAGATGCACCTGAAGGCACCTGAAGGACTCTCAGACAACAAAATGTTGTGGCCTTGAGAATAGGAACTCTTTGGTCTGAATGGCTGATGGTCATCAAAGAGTCAATACCACCCTTGCAGTGAAGCATGGTGGTGGAAGCATCATGCTGTGGGGATGTTATTCAGTTTACAGGAAATTGGAGACTAGTCAGGATTCTGGGAAAGATGATTGCAGCAATGTACAGAGACAGTCTTGATGAAAAACTGGTACAGAGCTCTATGGACCTCAGAATGGCACGGCAGGGAAATTACCTGTAACACATAGACAAGATAACATAGAAGTGGGACAGCTTTGTGAATGTCTTTGAGTGGTTCAGCTAAAACTCAGAATTTAACCCTAAAAACCTAAACCTAGCAGCAGGAAGAGAAATTAAAATGTTAAGTGCACTTCAATAAATGATAATAGGAAGTTTACGATGATGTTTTCAGGAAACTTGCTAAGATACCTAGCAAAATAGGCACGATGTATATCATGAAGCTGTTTTATTCATTTAGTGTATATAAATTTAATACTATATAAATACTATATAAAAACTTTTTCATTCATTCATTCATCTTCTTACCCGCTTATTCCCGAATCCGGGGTCACGGGGGTCTGCTGCACCTATCCCAGCACACATAGGGTGAGAGGCAGGGGTACACCCCAGACAGTTCACAGTTCATCACAGGGCTTTTACAAACATATGCCATCAAAAATAGTTTTAATTGAAAACATCAAAATCTTAAAATAATTTGTATGCAGAAAAAGAACTTTATTCTAACTTCATTCCAAAACCCTTAATCCCTAGACATATCTGTTTGTATTCTCTCAGCTGTATGGATTAAAGAAACACTCAAGCCATATTTTGGTTGTAACTGATTAATGGTGGTTTGGTCCACTCTAGAGATGGAAGGTGCTTTTTTAAAATGATGCAGTCAGATTGGGATCATGCTGCTATTGATCAACATTGTGGCCATGGTTTTTCACATCACTGCTAGTTTATCCAGTATTATAAGCCTTTGTACAACAGAAATATGGTAACAAGAAATGGGTTCTTATAGATTTGCCAATAAAAAGCAGTGTAGATTCATTTCTGCCACTAGTATGGCTTCTATGTCTGAATTCAAAAATAGAATCAGTGAGTATAGACATAAATTTTGTCAATTCGTTCACCTATTCTATAATGGTGTTCTAAATATTTAGTACTGATGTAATCTCATTATGCCATTGGCACACTCAGTTGTGGCCGACATATATGAAAAAGGTGTCCAAAACGTACCCCACACAGCCTTAGGGAAACACTGCTTTATTTCCCACAGTCCCTGACATTGTGTGGCAAACTGTTATGGCAAAGAACTGAAGTTACCGAGCCAGATTAAAGGAGAACTGTCCCAGCTGCCACCTGGCAAACATCGACAACCGAGAGCCCAATGCTGGAATGGTCGAGAAAAGCTACACAGCAGAGTAATTCATCCAGCCATGCACAGTCAGGAGAAAGAGCATGGAGCATTAAAGGAGTCTCACGTTCTGTTTTTAATAGCATCCTTTGAAATTGTCAAATTAATTAGTCTATTGCATTAATCACGGTCTTTAATATGATATGTAATCCTTTTCATCCACTTTCAAGCATTGTGGAGCTGGATCCAGAGAATGATAATCCATAGAGTCAATCATTCTACACTGATCTGCATGCGAGCCACATTTTTTTTCAGTTTTCCTGATTGTGTGCTCCGATAACTTGCAGCCTAGCGGTGAAGCTTGCTGATCATCAGAGGAGGCTGAAGATGATGATGCCAAAGATCTGAAATACTGATTTGCAAATACATTTTTACTAATTGAAAATCTTTATTGCGTCAAAATGTTTTTGAATGTTTATTGTTAACGTTTGCTAATATATTTTCAAAGATTGTGCTACAAAATATTTTCTTTAAATATTCTGAATGATTATTGTATCAGTCTGCGGATTTATTGAATTAATAATATTAACAAATTGTTCTCTGGATTAATTTAAATTAAAGAAGAATGTATTTAAAAGCAGGCAACTAATATGATTTATCACTAATGGCAGAACATCGATAGTGTGAGTGTGCAAAAAACTTGCTATGCATACTATCTGTATGTATACCGACATCTTTACTTAATCAGATATCACTTCAGTTTTATTTTTATAAAAGTAATGGTAGTTTGTACAGTATATGTACATATTCTTTTTTACATATCATTTATCACTGTTCATCTGTACCTATGAGATAAATGATGCCTAACACCTGGTAAAGTGCTTACTGTATTTATGACCATGCTTGTTAAATATTTCCTATATTGTTCATGTAAATACCCCACCTGTACTGCTTTGCCAAGACTGAGCTTCTATAGTTTGTGACATTTTTTGTTCTAATTAGCTATATGCTTTCTTGTTTTTGTTTGTCCTGTATTTTTGTTCGAGAAGCACATTCAGCCTCTTTGCCTTCCTTGCCTTACTGCTGCGTCTCAGCTCACTGCAAAAGAAATGGAGATAAAGCACTCAGCCTCATAAACACGGCCTGTCACAGCCTTTCAATGCTTTCTGAAAGATAAAACACACTTCTCTTGAAAGTTATTCAATACTTTTAAAAAACGAATAGAAGTAGCACTTTCTATGCATTCAGCAAGCAAGCTAAATTGGCTACACTATGTTTTGGCTGAGATGGGTTTAGTTGGTTTCAAACATTTCATTGCATTTCCTGCTGGCATCAAAAGGTGCTCGAAGTGTATGAAAGGTCAAGTGTGTCCCTCTGCCAGATAGACAGCAATACTCTGGGGCAGAGTAGAATGCTCATGACTTTTATAAGGCAGTGTACAAAAAACGTTTAGCAAAAACGGCAAGGCAAGCCTACTTATTTAGCATCTTTACACACACATTGGTAATGTGTTACATAAGGAAATAAACTATCATAAAAATCTTCTTACAGAGATTTTATGTGTGGCGTTTGCATGTTATCCATGTGCTTGCATGGGTGTACTGCCACAGTCCAAAAACATATACATTATGTTGCCCATAGCAGTAAATTTTTGTGGCCCTGTGATTTACTGGCGACCTACCCATGGTGTAACCCTCCTGCCTTCTGCCGTCCAGAGTCCAAAGACTAATGCTCAGGCACACCCCTGTGACCACAAATTATGGAATAAGCATGTAAAGAAAATGAATAAATGAATGAATGACTGAATACAATGCAATCGCTTGTGACAGTGCAGGCTGCATGATATCTAAAAGTACATTCCATTTTTTAGAATGAATCCTTTTTATGTTAAACTGATACTATCCTAATGATCTGGGTGATCTGTTTGACTTATATTTAGTGAATATTTTTGTTCTAGGCAATTGAGTTATGTATAAACAAGTAATAGTACTTTATAATTATTCTTAAATGTAAGATCCTGAGTGTGTTCAGATTTTTTGATTTCTGTTTATGCGGCTGCATTCTGTATGATCTGCCGCTGCCTAATGGTCTTCTTGGGGAACCCAGTCAAGAGTGCATAATAATAAGTCCACTCTGCTGGTTATAAAAGCGTAAATACAAAATTTACAGGTCCTTACTCACCCTATTTCCAGCAATGTTTTTAAGGTGTTAGTATCTATATTTAATTATTGCTTTGACATGGAATCAAACCAAAAATTGATTTTTGTTTTTTGGGGTTTGGACAACGTTAGAGAATATGTTTCAGAGGAAAGTGACCTAGTATGAATGCTAAAAAGCTGAGTCTTATCGCATTAAATACCTCATCCAAGCAGTGTATAATGTCCCTCCAAGCCCATTAAACCTGCACACATGGGGCATAGAAGAGACACCAGCATGCCTAGTGTTCCAAGCCAGGAACTCAGTCTACCAAATAAGCTGTGCTGCAAGAGTTGACAGCCCATGGGAAGATCGCTTGGAAAAAAACTTTAATAGGAAGCCATCCAATGTGAGACTGGTCAGCAAATGTCAGCAGGCTAGTTGACAGTCTAGGCATTGAGGAATACCGAATGAACAGCGCCATCCACAATAAAACGAAAGCGTCAATAAAGATAGCCATCTGGACACAAGCTGGGGTCTGATCAGCCCTGTTTGGGTCACCTTGGTTAGGGTTTTGGAAGACCCACAACACCCAATGACAAGGAAAATCAGAGGTCAGCAGATGTACTCAGGAGCACTGGCATTTCTTTTGTAGAAAAGTAGGCATTTTTATCTTTTTTTATAAAGCTGTCTGTATTTATAATCAGTTATAGTTTTTTGTTGCAGTTGGAGTGAAAATACAGACATAAGGTCTGCTGACTCATTGTGTGGATTAAGCTGTTAGTTTTATTTCTTGTCATGTGGCATTCAGAGGTGGGGAAATGTCATTTTAGATGTTTTTCATTCATATTTGTTTTGTTTATGCCCTTTTAGATAAAACCAATATTTTCGTACATTCTTAGTTAATTTCTTAGTAGCAGGGTTGGAAAACGTTATATTTCATAATACTTTAAAATAATGTGCTTATACTTTTACTTCATTCATTCTTCTTCTTACCCACTCATTCACTAATTCTGGGTTACATGGGTATGCTGGTGCCTATCCCAGCTCACATAGGGCAAGAGGCAGGGGTACATCCTGGACAGGTTGCCAGTCCATAGCAGGGCAACACATAGACAAACAACCACTTACACACACATTCACTCCTATGGACAATTTAGAATTACCAATCAACCTAATCTGCATGTTTTTGGACGATGGGGGGAAAACCCAGTCAAACGCGGGGGACCTGAAAACTCACCAGCCCGGGAATCGAACCCAGGGCCTTCTTGTTGTGAGGCAACCATGTTACGCCACTGCACCTCCCTATATTTTTGCTTAATTATATTTATTTTGACCTTGATATACAAATACTTCTGACATAAAGGTGTCTTAAACCTCATCCAGAAAATTACTACTCACTCTTTCAATTGAATAGGTTCAGATTAACATCCAGTCATTTCATTTCAGTATCAATCAAATTTACTTTATCACCCAAT
Source organism: Pseudolaguvia tuberculata (assembly GCA_026260255.1). NCBI lineage: Eukaryota > Metazoa > Chordata > Actinopteri > Siluriformes > Sisoridae > Pseudolaguvia > Pseudolaguvia tuberculata. The sequence goes on along the minus strand of JAOTRA010000036.1, from coordinate 3,605,476 downwards.
CAGCTTTATCAACTATCAAGCATTGTGCCAATTCGACATCTGCAATGAATATATCAAGCTACATGATGTACTGTAGCGATCTGCTCTCCAGGTGCATCTGAATACTAATTCATTAGAGTGGAGATTGACAGAACAGAAAAAAGGTTAACATCGGTTTCATATGATTTGTTTTGTAATATGGTATTAACAAATCTGATTATTAAAACCTCATGCCACACCCTTTTAGTTTAGAGAAATCTCAACATTGCCATTAGATTTCACAATATCACAGTTTCACATTTGCACCATTTGTCAGATGCCTTTATCCAGAAAAACTTACATTAACCTCTTTTAACAAGTGAGCAATTGGGGGTTAAGGGAACCACAGTAGTGGCTTGATGTTGTTGGGAATAGAACCCATGTGTTTCTGGTATCAGTCCAACACCTTTATAAGAGCTTTTTCTATTGACATATATTATTTAACCAGCTTCATTCATTCATTCATTCATTCATTCATTCATTCATTCATTCATTCATTCATTCATTCATCTTCTTTCCGGCTTATTCCCTAATTCGGGGTCACAGGGGTCTGCTGGTGCCTATAAAACGCACATAGGGCGAGAGGCAGGGCTACACCCTAGACAGGTCGCCAGTCCATTACAGGGCTAACCAGCTTTATATGTTAAAAATTTCAGTTCAGGCATAAAACCCCTAGCAGACTAACAAACGCTAAACACATATTCAATATTTTTATATTCAACACATGCTCCAGCAATATATAACCAAGTTAGATATAATTTTTTAAATCAAATTTACAGATTTCATGATTGTTTGCAGGACGCACCTGTTCAATCAATATGGGAAAAATATTGAGAGCCCATGTTTGCCATATCTTCCAGCCCTACATGGAATTATGTAATTTAAAATGTTGACCAAGGACATAGATGGGGCAAGTGCTCTTTCTAATTGATAGAGAAAGCAAGAACTTTTTAGATTGACATAAACTCTGCTATGCATAAATAGAGAATAAATAGGAATGGACATTGCAGGGCACTTTGGATCACCTCTTTTATTTCTCCTGAATATTTTCTGTTAAGGCATAATTTAAACTATAATAATAGTGCTGTGGCTTTCAAATAAAAATAATCACATGCAAAAAATAATGTCATTTTTCAGATAAAAATTTCAAGATTATTTTTTTACAGGGGTAAAAAGGACAACATGAATAATTCTTCACTATTTCAATAATGTCTACTTGCAAAAAAGATGTGTTTATTTAGTAAACAACACATTTTGTGTTAAAATAAACAATGAATTTTTTAAGCATTAAATATACAGAGGGGCAGCGCAGTGGTGTAGTGGTTAGCACGGTCGCATCACAACAAGAAGGTCCCGGGTTTGAATCCCGGGACGGGATCTTTCTGTGCGGAGTTTGCATGTTCTCCCAGCGCTTGCGTGGGTTTCCTCCAGGTACTCCAGTTTCCTCCCACAGTCCAAAAACATGCAGATTAGCTGGATTGGTGATTGTAAATTGTCCATAGGAGTGAATGTGTGTATGAATGGTTGTTTGTCTATGTGTTGTCATGAGATGGACTGGCGACCCGTCCTGGGTGTACCCCCGCCTCTCGCACTATGTGTGCTGGGATAGGCGCAGCAGACCACCGTGACCCCGGATTCGGGAATAAGCGGGCAAGTAGATGAATGAATGAATTAAATACACAGAGCAAAGCCCTTTATCTCTTAGATAGGTTAGAAGCCTACTGGGCTAAAGGTCGGTATAAGATTTTTAATCCTCAATTAATTAACCCTATAATAACACACAGCCTTGTCTAAACTCCTGGCAACAAAAGTGAGGAACTGTCCAAATGTTGGGGACCTTGCTTTGTCTCTTTCTGTTTGAGGATGTTCCACAGATGCTCAATATGATTTAGGTATGGAGACATGCTTGGCCAGTTCATCACCTTTAACCTCAGCTTATTTTGAGCGTCTTAGAGATGTGTTTGCGTTTCTTATGTTTGAATACTGCCCTGCGGCCCAGTTTGTGAATGGGGGGAATAGGCTTTGCCTTAGTATGTCAAAGTACATGCTATCATTCACGGTTTCTTCAATGAAGTGTAGCTCACCAGTGCTGGCAGCACTCATTCAACCCCGGACCAATACACTCCATCAGCATGTTTGACTATAGACAAGACACCCGTGTCTTTGTACTCCTCAATTGGTTTTTGCCAATTGACATCATATAAAACAAATAAGTTTATCTCGGTCTCATTTAACCACAGGACATGGTCCCAGTAATCCTTGCCCTTAGTCTTTTCTGCTGTTTGGAGACTTTCTTGTATATCATATTTAGACGAAACTTCATTTGAGGATGACCTGTACTGTTAGGTCACTGCATGGTCTAGGCCAGCATGCTACAGATCAGGTTTAGAGTATTGGCGATCTTCTTGTAGCCTTTGCCATGTTTAAAAGAGCAACACATATATTTTTGTCTTTTTTCTTCTTTGCCATGAGGTGCCTTGCTGAATTTCCATTGACCAGTATAACAGAGTAAGAGCAATAACACCAAATTTAATACACCTGCTCCCCATTCACACCTGAGACCTTGTAACACTAATGAGTTTCATGACAACAGAGGGAAGGGGAGGGGAATGGCTACTTGGACCCAATTTGGACATTTCCTTTTACTGGTGTACTCACTTTTGTTGCCAGGGGTTTATACTCAATGCACAATTTACAAAACAATTAATTTCAACATCCACAAAAATTTAAATATTAAATTTTTCATCTTACCTCAAAAACTTATACTATTGAATCTTTAAATGCAAATAAAAACCAAGCACTACATTTGTTTTTTTGCCATATATGCAATTAGCGGTGCCTTTCATCCTGTTTACCCTACCAGTTGTATTAATTTTTTACTAGATTTTGATTATCTCTTTATTGCCTCCACTACACAAACGGTAACTTACATTACTTTCTATTAGCACTAGGATGTCACATGTGGATTGAGCAGTTTGCACTTAGGAAAGTCTGTAACAACATATCTAACTGTGTAAATATCAACATCTCTAAATGCTAAGGAAAAAGTTTTATGTGTTTTCGACAATCATACGGACAGTTGAGTATACCCACTCTGTAACTCTGATATATCTTGCAAGAACAGATTGCTTTTTTTGCTGAAATTGAAGCCATCTAAATGCTACAGCCGGCACTGCTTTTCACTGCACACTTGATTTTCTCAATCTGCTGCCAGGATGAGTATTGTAAATGGGCTAACATGTCTAAAATCCTTTATTACACTTTTTATGTTTAGCAACCTTTTTCTGCAAATAACCTGTAAAACCATAAAAAAAAATCTTACTTTTATATATATACAGACGGGCGGTGCGGTGGTGTAGTGGTTAGCACGCTCGCCTCACAATAAGGAGGTCCCAGGTTCAATTACCGAGGTCTGGAGTCTTTCTGTGTGGAGTTTGCGTGTTCTCCTCGCGCTTGCGTGGGTTTCCCCTGGGTACTCTGGTTTCCTCCCACTGTCCAAAAACATGGACATTAGGCGGATTGCTGAGTCTAAATTGGCCATAAATACTTAGCCATTAGGGAGTAGCCTTAGTGCTGGTCCCAAGCCCGGATAAATGGGAGGGTTGTGTTAGGAAGTGCATCCCCGCCGAATGTCGAATGTGCGAATCACAGATCCGCTGTGGCAACCCCTAACGGGAGCAGCCGAAGGACAAAAAACAATATAT
>JAOTRA010000036.1:3587578-3601654 GCA_026260255.1 Pseudolaguvia tuberculata | reverse complement strand
TATATACACACACACACACACAAAAGTTCATATGGATTCACTTTGCATGGCTTAAAATGGAAACCTTTAAATTGGAACTTGGCCTACAAATTGCTGACTAGTTCTTATTTTTGTATTTTTCCTGTACAGTTTCATTGATAGCATTCATAACATGAACAGACAAAGGTCATTCTTTCTATTCTATAATCCTTAAACAGTTATTATTAACACAAAAGCACTTTCTGTGGAGAAAAAAGATATATGAACGTGCACTTTTATATTTGACAGAGTACATTGTACTGTAGCTTCAGCTCAGACTTTATTTATAAAGGGAGAAATGATTAACGGTAAACAGGCTAAATAATGCAGTCAAAATTGCAGATTAATGAAAAATAATGCTTATTCCCAAAACAATGCCTTCAATGTCTGTATTTTTTATATTGATGCAATTGATAGTTTAAAGAAATTCCTTTGTTTATTGATGAAGTTAGGTGTTCAGATAGTAAAATTAAATTTTCAATTGGCTATGTTTCATTCAATTCAATTCAATTCTATTCTATTCTATTTCATTTGTATAGCTTTTTTTTTTTTTATAAAAAATGGATAGTAATTCTGATAGTTTGTCCCTGATGAGCAATTTGGGGATGACGGTGGCAAGGGAGTGGTATTAGTTAGAAACCTTGAGAGGAATCAACAGGGACCCCATCCTCATTTGGGTTGAACAGAAATTAATATATGAGTCTGTATGTGTGTGTATGTATAAAATGTTCTGTGTTGCTGGAAATGGGGTGATGTCCGAAGTCATCGCGGGAATGTGACGACCAGGCCAATATATGACGCTCCAGATCCAGTGAGGGCGGTGGGGTGGCACATCCTTGTGCTTGACCGAAAAGGAGGAGGGGTCAAAGAATCATCAGGGAACCAAAGACTACCTTATTTATACTTTACGTTAACAGTAAGCATTTAGTAGTGTAATCAAGGACATACATGAGAAATAAATACACTTAATTTGTTACAACAGCACTGCCTGTAAATTTAAAAGCAATATAGTTTGTAAGTAATGATGCTTTAGTGTCACATTCATAACGATTTAAATATACAATTCATATTGTGGGCGCCACGGTGGCATAGTGGTTAGCACGTTTGCCTCACAGCAAGCAGGTCCCAGGTTTGATTCCTGGGCAAAGGGTCTTTCTGTGCAGAATTTGCATGTTCTACCTGCATGGGTTTTGTCCGGGTACTGTGGGTTTTCTCCCACAGTCCAAAAACATATACATTAAGTTGATTGGTGATTCTAACTTATCCATAGAATGTGTGTGTGGTTGTTGACCTTGTAATGGACTGGTGACCTGTTCAGGGTGTACCACCTGCTTTTTGCCTTATGTATGCTGGGACGGAAGACCCCTGTGACCCGAAGGAATAAGCGGGGCTAAATGATGAATACATGACTGAATTAATTTATATTCTATAATAAATATTAATACAAATAAACCATATACAATGACAAAAAATGCCCATGCATTTGTCAACAATTCATCAAACTAAATATTTTTCATGAACCTTACAGTTATGGATGTTTGCTATTATTATCATACAAGTGACCTACGCATATTTGTTTACTATAGGATGCAGATGTAAAGGACAGGGCAGTGTGGAGAAGAGTGATCCACTGTGGCGACCCCTAACGGGAGCAGCCGAAAGGAGAAAAGGAAGATGACAATTACTGATTTATATCTAATTTATCCCTTTTTGAAACATTTCAGTAGTCAATAAAAAATAATAACAGTTTCAAAATTCATTTTTCATTTTTCAAGAAAAAATGGAGACAAACAAATAAAATTATAATAACGAAAAACTTAACCAAACAATATTAAATTTAATTGTTGTGACACAGAAACATTCAAATATACTCTACAATATATACTGTAAAATATACTGTCATACTGTACAATAGACTTCTTTTACTCCTACTTCTACTTTCACCTGCTCCCCTTAGGGGTCGCCACAGTGGATCACTCCCGAGCACTGTCATCTACATCTGCCTTTTTCACGCCAACTACCTGCATGTCTTCTCTCACTACATCCATAAACAAGGTGCTTCCTTAAATAGTCTGAGAACAGTCCTTCAATCATAGGGTGCTGGCGGCTGCTGATGTTGGAGAGGTGTGGCGAGACAGTTTGATTTTTATTTTTTTTCCAAAATCTGGATAATTTCTGTAAATTCATTTATCTTGCTTTTTTCTATATGATGATAAATTACAGAGTTGCTCTACCTCCTTCACACGCACATACACATAATAATATTAACCTCATTTTGCAACCTGATTATTATAATTATTATAACAATATATAATTGTAACATTGAAATTAAAATTAGGCAGCAAAGTGGCTCATTGGTTAGCACTGGTGCCTCACAATAAGGAGGTCCAGGTTCAAATCCTGGGCAGGGGGCTTGAGTTTGCATGTGTGCCCCATGCTTGCATTTGTTTTTCTTTAATACTCTGGTTTCCTACCACTGCCTTGAAACATGAATGACAGATGGATTGGGGCATTAAATTATCCTTGGGTGTGAGTGTGGCCTGGTGATGGGCTGGCTACTTGCCCAGGGTGTACCCTTCTTGCTTTTCACCTTTCATAGAGCTAGAATAGGCTCCAGCAGAATAGAAGATGAATGAATGAAATTAATATTATTTTTAAAGGTTAACCGATTCAGTGATCTATTTATTGTCTATACCCACTTATTCCTAATCAGGGTCAAGTGGAGCTGTTTGGATCTAATTTAGCTGTCATTGGTTAAAAGGCAAAGGTACAGCCTGGACAGGTCAACAGTCCATCACAAAGAGACATACAGACAACCAACAGCACTCACTCCTATGGACCCATTAACAATCAAACTAACATACATGTTTTTAGACTGTGGGACTGTACTGAGGATACGAATCTGGGACCTTCTAGCAACCACTAAGTCATCTTGCTGCTCATGTTAACAGATCTGCTCCTTATTATGCATTGGGCATCACTCCAACTAAGAATATAATAAGACTGTACTTACTGGTAATGTTCTAATGCTGCAGTATGTCATAGCATCTTTTTACCTGCAATGTGCATTTTATAGTGTATGATAATAATTGGTAAAATAAGGTGATTGCAGTTTAAATACTTATTTTCATTTCATATTTGATGCTGGACACAGGTCTGAAAGTAGTTGGGAAGAGTCATGTTTAACATAGTGTGGTATCTCTTCTTTACAGTGTAAAGACATCTGGTCATCAAGGTTATGAGTTTCTGGAGTTGCAGTGTTGGAATTTGGTCATTTGTGAAGTTTGTGACATTATCAGTTTAATGATGTGCCACATATTCTCTGCATATGTACTGCAGACAGGTCATTTCACCTGAACTCTTTTACCGCAGAGCCATGCAGTTGTAATTGCTGCAGTATGTGATATAGCATTGTGTTGTTGGTCTATACATGGTCTTCCCTGAAATAATGTTGCATGGAGGGAAGCATGCAAGCTACCCATGCTGTAGGCAATTATGCTCCTCCCATCAGAAATGCTGCCATTTGAATGCTGATAACATGATGGGAGGTAACCCTCCTTTTAAACTTCTGGACCACCATTTTACATGATATTTGATGTGTTTAAACACTTGTTCTAATTATTAAAAGTATTTTGTTGTTTATTTTATGTAAATAAAAAAAAAAAACTTGTCACAATACTTCTGGTAATAGAATTGACCAATTTAAAAGTTTAATAAAACTGACTTAAACTGGTTTGGTTTAAGTGTATATATGTACATATACAGCTATTGTTTATAAATAAATAAAGAAAAGAAAAAAAAACAACAACAAGCAGAAGAGTCCCCCCTGAGCACTTTTCAGTAATTTCACCTGACAGTCATTTTCTGTCCCTTCCCATTGGGATACCCTAAAGAGGTCTTGTCACAATAGCCTGTCTACTGGTGCCAAAATCTGACTGAATTATTTAGCACTTCCTACCTTTCAGGTCCATTATTCCTGTTAGAGGGATTGATACATAGATATGGACTGACAGCATGCCTGTAATCAAAATGGCTTTGTGCAATTTAGATGCCTCTTTACTCGTCAGTACAGCAGCTAGCAGGTGCCTGGGGGGATTCCTTTGTAGATAGCACTTCAAAACATTCATTTTCAGAGTTGGTGAGTGAAAGCAGCGGTCTCCACCATTGTTTCCCAAAAGAGAGCTATCAAGTCATTATAAAATGGCCCCCTGCATTGCATCTTTCACACTCTTATAACCTAATGACATTCCTGAAAATTCAAGGTGGGCATTAAAGTTACTTATTTCCTTCACAACTCTCACAATTATCTTGAACCATTATTCATTGTTTGCAGCTGTCCACTGGCAAAAAATTCACTTTTTAATACAGTTTAAACTATTTTCAAATATTTATTTATTTATTTATTTATTTATTTAATGTGCAGTTAAAACAACATGTATTTATGCATTGCTCCATATGCAACCTAGCACTAACCTAAATTCTAAGCCGTTGCTGCAATGCAGCTGGTGCAAAAATGGATATATAACATTGTAATACTTTAATAAAATGTTGATATGGTAAAGTCTTGAACCCAAGACAGTTGACAGCATAGTGGTTAGCACAGTTGCCTCACAACAAGGCGACCTGGGTTCGATTCTTAGGCCAGGGATGTTTCTGTGCGGAGTTTGCAATGTTCTGTGTATTGTGATTATGGCCATTGTCAGAAATGTAATTTGTCACAGAGAATTGGTTGTCTCTGAAATTTTGCATCCATTATGGAATCTGTCAGAACTTTGACTGGAACTTGTTTACTAGAAAAGTCAGAATCAAAAAAAACTTTCTTGCCAAGTAGGTTTGCAGTTATAAGGCATTTGTTTTGGTAACAGAAACTTCTCCTTTTTTATAAAAATACTGGGAGTGAGTGAGAAATTGAAATAATCTTTGTTTTGAGTACTTGTTTGCACATGCACAGAGATTTTTAATCAGTGATACCACCAATCGAACAAAAGTCCTATTTCTTTTCAAGAAAATAAAGAGTATTGTATTATCAAAAAAAGTACTGTATCAAAGTAAAAAAATGCATTTTATTTTGAAATGGTAGGGGAGCTTTTAAAAACCAACAATATTTTAGTTCTGTACTGAAGTATTTTTGCTTTGTTTCATTAGAACTCTTTCTGTAAACCCACATATATGTGTGTGTGTGTGTGTGTAGAAAGAGAGAGAAAACTATCCATCTGAGACAGCTTTAGAGCTTACAAAGGGGTAAGAGCTGTACTTATAGGTAGCATGTTGCAGGTTTGTGTTAGTTGATTTCTAGAGCAGCATTCAGATGGTTAACCTTCAAATGGTGTTTTAATGGTAGTTTTGAAGAACGCCATATAACTTTTCTCGATTATTTCCTGGTAACCAGTCCTGTAAGGATAACATTCCATTAGTGAGATTCAGTTTTTCCCTTTTGTTTTTCGTCTGAACAAGAGGTCTATCTAGCAGCAGTTCTGTTTGTTCCATTGTCAAATAATCTTTAATATCTTTCCTAATGAATTTTTGCCATGATGTCATTGTATTATTGTTATTGTGAATCGTTTATCAAAGCGGATATTGCACAAGGCTGCTATTTGTTCAAGGATCTGTTGAGTGTGAATGCCAGCGGCACATTGCAATACTAATAAAACCTTTCATGTTGTTTTTGAAAATGATTAAGTGCAGAAAGATGGAAATTTTATTTATGATGTTTTAGACATTAAGAAGCAGGGAAACAAAATTACAATTGCAGCTGGAAATTAAACAGGAACATGTTGAATTTCACCATTTGTTTATGTTTTAATAATTGAATTTCATTCATTTATATCTTTATATAAATGAAATGAATTTTGGTGTGTGCACTGACTGCACAAGGTGTGTTTATTATTACAACATTACTTAAGCCTGAAATGAGATGTCTCTTTAAGCTTATTATGTGAATATGTAAAGATCATATTTACCCGTCTGTGAAAGAAAGTTGCAGAGGGTCATATTTTCATTGCATTAAAGGATATTACTGAGATGATTTATGCAACACCTTGACGGTGTCATTAGTACAGTACATGCAGACATAAAGACCACTGCCACAGGAAAGTAATATACTTTCAGCATATCATGACAGTAGCCTCCAAAACAAAGCATTGTCAGCAAACAAGTTTTCCAATTGCCTGTTTACACTTGAGGCTGAGGGTTTTAAGGACAGTGTTTTCCTTTGATGTGTATCAGGCATACGATATAATGTTAGCTAGCTAGATATACCCAAGGGAGAGACAATACACACTGTATAGCAAATCATTGATTTTTAATTATGATTACTAGCTCTCTGACATGATGTGATTAAGATACCACAACATGTGATATGTAATTCTTCAGGGTAAAAACGTATATATTTTATAAATTGATTTTTATTTAGATAACAGATTCTGGAAAAGAGTGAACAACAATATCGTTTTTTTTTAACCTGGAGTGATGGAGCTGTCATGGAGCTGCAAGTGTAAATGCCTATTGCTATGGCGAAATGCAGCGGGAATCTCAAAACAGTTTGAAAAGAGTGAGTTTTTTTCTTAAAATTTGAAAGATAAGTTGTGCATGATATTTTCTGGAAGTCTTAGGATGGGTATGGATTCAAATGCAGTAAGGAAATGACAAATGAAAAGATAAACAATTTAAAGAACATGAAAAAACCTAAACATGAACCTACTCTAACACAAAAAGGCCTGAACTTAAATAAATAATACATAAACATGAATCTAAATTTGAATCATAACAAGCATAACATTACATTGCCTGTAATGTACAAGCATGACATGCAACAACATCAAATACAAACTGAAACACAGGAGTATAAAATACATAACCAAATGGCAGAAACAACCAATTAAACGAGAATTACAATGAACACAATGACTCACAACACATAAACATAAATGAGCACATGATCTACAGCATTAACTCAGAATATCTTACTGTTGCCCCAAGGTGGTCTGGCAAGGCAACATAGCCGACAAGCCTGGCCGGAAATTTATGGTGTTGCTGTGTGCTAACGAAGACTTTAAATATAAATATAAATTTGAACTTGGTTAAAAAGCAGCTTCTAGTTATTGGAATCTTGGTGACATTAAATCAACTGCCAAACATTAACCTCAGGGGTCTTTAATTAAAAATAATAAGACAGCAGCTTTAAGCAAATACAATGGATTTTACAAGCCAATTTCAGCAAGACAAACCTTCAGCTGTTATCTATTTCTTACCTGATCACAGATCAGATTCTGAGGAAATTAAATGTTTACCCTTTTTATATACCTGTCTGGCCTTATCTAAGGATAGAAGCCTCCTTTAAGGATCAGTCTGAATTAATTTGAACTGATACCTCTTTGGGCTGTCTTTTATAGTGGCTGTTTAATTGATTTTTATACCTCAGTATTATCAGATTTTTTGCTTTTGCAACAAAATTCCATACTAGTCCCTGAAGCTAAGCTATGAATCATACCATAATTGCTTTGTTGGAAAGAACTGTGCTATACACAGACACCCTAAAAATGTATTAGTAGGTCATTTATAGAACATTATATTCTCTGTTGCTTTGTTGCAGCTTTGTTTTTGACTCATTGCACAGCAGTTGAGGTAGGGCACTAAAGTGTTGTCATTAAACCGAAGGTCAGCAAAAAAAAAACTGGCAGGCCCTACTGTCCATAAGTACTGTGTAATGAACATGAGATAAAGTCATTAGACCTGTGCTTTATGGGCATATAAATTTAACGAGCAGTGACATAACAGGTTATACATTACATAGGCAGAAATTATAGACATGAAGTCTTGACAACTAGTAAAAACTCCAAATTCAGTATCTAAGTAAATTTAAATTTTAATTAAGACAAATACAAAAAAATGATTTTCAGAAATATTGCCCAACTGAAAAGTGTGAACATGAAAAGTATGACAATGCACAGAACTCAATACTTAGTTGGGGCTCCTTTTGCGTGAATTGATGCAGCAATGTGGCATACCAGGTACTGGTAGCTTTGGCACTGTTTGAATGTGCCAAGTTCTGTTCTTCATAAATCTGCATCTTCATTGCAGTTGGTCACCAGCAGGAAGCATGAAGTGGCCTTGGACCTTATAACAGATGGTATTTTCGCCCATTCCTCTATGCCGATCTCCTCTAGAGCATTGATGTTTTGGTACTGTTGCGTGGCAACACAAACTTTCAACTCCCTCTAAAGATTTTCTATGGGGTTGAGATTTGGAGACTGCCTAGACCACTCCAGGACCTTTGTTAGCCAGGTGGTATGTTTAGGATTATTATCATGCTGAAAGACACAGTGATGTTTCATCTTCAACGCTTCACTACGCTTAATTTATTCTTTCCTTTACATGAGTCACTTGTCCTAGTCCCTTCCCAGAAAAACAGCCCCGAAGCATGATGTTTCCAACCCCCATGCGTCATAGTAGGCATGGTGTTCTTTGGATGCTACACAGCATTATTTTTATTTCTCCTCCAAACACGGCGAGTAAAGACTTTACCAAAAAAGTTTTGTTTTGGTTTCATCTGACCATTTAACATTCTCCCAATCTTCTTCTGGATCATCCAAATGCTCTCTAGCAAACTTCAGATGGTTTTGGACATGTACTGCCCTAAGCAGGGGACACGTCTGGCACTGCAGGATTTGCAGTGGAAAGATGCAAAGGCCATTGTTTTTTTCTGATTTTAGATAAAGTTTGAGACATGCTTTGGATTGGAAAAACTGGAGCCAAGCTGGACAGGAATAGAAGACTCTGTGCCATACTGTATATTAATAAAGTTGGTAGCAGCAGGAGGAGGATCTGTGAACACAACAGTTACTTGCAATTTGTCCAAGTGCAATAAAAATGACAGAATAAACAAACACACTGAGCATTTGCCACCTCTACTGAAACTTTAGTGTTAATTTAGTATACCGTGTTTATAGAAGTGCAGGTTGGGTTAGCTTGTATTACTCATGTAATCATAAACACTGACTGACAAATTACATAGAAAAGGAAGTTAACTTTCTTTTAAAATCTGTCTCAATTTTCATGCTTTCCCTTATAATATACTAAGTAAAGAAAAACTGGACAGGTGTGTGGTACAATAAACAAATCTTTGGTTTACTAATAAATGCTGTCTTACATATCTTTGACAATAGTTTAAAAGTAGGCACACTTTCATCGTTAATGGATTGTTAATGTGTGCTAAATTTAATTACAACATGTTACAACAAATCACAGTATTATGTTCTGTAAAAAAGCCCAAGTTTGTCTGGTTTAAATATATTAACTTTCTAACTTTCATTCATTCATTCATTCATTCATTCATTCATTCATTCATTCATTCATTCATCTTCTTAACCTTATTCCTTAATTCAGGGTCACAGGGGTCTGCTGCGCCTATCCCAGCACACATAGGGCGAGAGGCAGGGACAGGTTGCCAGTCAATCTCAGGGCAACACATAGACAAACAACCATTCACTCCTATGGACAATTTAGAATCACCAATCAACTTAATCTGCATGTTTTTGGACTGTGGGAGGAAACCGGAGTACCCAGAAGGGGAGAACATGCAAACTCCGCACAGAAAGATCCCCAGCCCGGGATTCAAACCCAGGATCTTCTTGTTGTGAGGTGACCGTGCTATCCACTATGCCACAGCACCGCCCTAAGTTTCTAACATGACCTTCAAAAAATGAACAAAGTCTGAAGATGGAGTCATTGAGCCAACAATGGTGTTAAACAAAATCAAATTCAGCTGGTTTGCCTCTAGCCACAATATTGTGGACAGGCAGTGATTCTGGCTCATACACCTACATTTACATTTACAGCATTTGGAAGACGCTCTTATAAACTTACATTTTTATCTCTTTTTGTACAACTGAGCCTTAAGGGCATTGCAGAGGGGCCCACAGTGGTTGCTTGGTAGAGGTGAAAATTAAACCCTGGACTATCATGATCAGTTGGACTTTTTTGTAGTAATACATGTACTAATTTCAAAAGAATAATAATATCCACACAATAAGTTTCCATGATCTCCCTTTTGTTAGTTTTAATCAATAATTGTATTTATAAATGTATTTTATCATTTCAGTGTATTTAAGTTGCAATATTTTTACTACATTCTTCTGAAAATTTGTTTTTAACCATTTAAAAAAATTTATTTTATTTGTTTTTTTTTTGCAAATCCCCTTAGAAGTAATACCCCTGCTAAAGAAGCTGTTAGTGGCGGCAATATGTCACATCTTGATTGGAGCTGTATTTGGCTTACACATAAAGCATCCCTAATAAATCCCAGAGCAGAACATTAATTGGTTGAAATGTCTACGAGCAGACACCTAAACCAGTTTCAGTAGACATTCTACTGATTATTTCATGCTTTTTTAAAAGTGACCAGTATAGCTTATATTGGCAAAGATTCTGTTCTATAATAGAATGCTTTTGAGCAAGAGTTCTCTAAGAACTCTTAAATATGGCTTTTTATGGTGATAACATTAAATACCAACTGTTAAGAAGTCACATTGATTTTAACTGGATTTTAAGATTCTATCTAGATTGGGCATTTAACTAAAAATAATTTCCATTTTACCAAGCTATGCTGTTCTTGAAACACTTTAAATGTAAATCTTGAAGTCCCTAAATTAATCATATGACAGTTGTTACAGAGCTGTCTTCTCATGTGCATAAGAATGAAGGCAATAGCAGAGGTTTTTTTTGCAGCAAATGTAATGTAATGGAGAGTAACTGTGACAGTCTGTAACTAAACCTGCATACAACTGCTTAGACTCTGAAGTGTTGCTTTTTAGCATTTATGGTTGCATTTGTATTGAAACAACAGCTTGTCTTGGAATCTGCCATTCTCAATGATTGTCTTAAGTCGGAATTTGGCATGCGGGTGTGCTTTTCAGGAGCCTGGCAACTTTTCTAGGCCAGCTTGGCTGTGATAGATCCTTTTGTGATCAGATTGTCAAATAATGTACTCAAAAATTCCATAATGAAATCGGTATTGGGCTCAACTGTACCTGCCAGAAGCCACTGCTTAATAAAGAAAACTAGTCAATGTTTATACACTGAAAATTGAACCAAAAATCATGTATGGAAGAGTACCCTAAAGGTAGGATATATCTTAACCTGTTTCTTGCATAAAGTAAACACTTTTATATTTGAAATTAAATGAAATAAAAGATCACAATTGCCACTAACAATGTAATAAATAAATAAATTTGGTTGAGCAATATGAAGATACTGAACCTAAAGGTATACTGAATAGATCACAACCTGGTTGGTCATTTTGACAGTATTTACTATTTGAAACTATGTTGTGTAATAGATTAAGCATGACCATCAAGTACAGATCTGCAACAAGGAAAAAGCGTTTCTGATGCCTTATTCAACTAAACAGTTGCTTTTTTGTGATGCTCTTCCAGGCCTGTCCTGTGCTGCAGGTTTCTCTTCAGGAGGTAAAATATACTACATGGTTAGTTTTGGTAGACTTAGCAAGTCTTAAACAGAACCCCATCCTGGTTGGTCATTTTCCGTGACAGACAGTATTTACTATCTGAAACTATGTGGTGTAATGGATTAAGCATGATCATTATGTACATGTGATTGTATGCAAAAACAAAGATCTGCAGCAAGGATAAAACGTTTCTGATGTCTTTTTCAATTAATTTTTTATTGTCATGCGTACAGTAAAGGAAACAGGTTTCCCTGTACAATGAAATTCTTTGCTGTCCACACCGCATGCCAAAAGTTGAAATACAAAATAATTTCAAAATAAGTAAGAAAAGTAAGAAATAAAAGGCATAGATATAAGTGTAAAGTCAAATAAATAAATGTGCAAGTTTGTGTTACATTTAGATGATGTGCAAATTTGGCAGAGAATGAATGAAATTGTGCAAAAAGACTATTAATATGTCGACAGTGTGCTACCAATATCGCTATTAAGTATGGATGTGCAATTTAACAGGAATAAATGAACAGTGGTAGTGTAGACAGTAGTTCAATAATCAGAGTGTGCAAGGGTGCAGTCTATTGTTACGGATTCCTTTCAGCTGTTGAGGAGTCTGATGGCAGATGGAAAGAAAGAGTTCCTGAGTCTAATGGTCCTACACTTCTCCTGTACATCCTGCCAGAGGGGAGAAGAGTAAACAGTCCTTGTTGTGGGTATGAGGGGTATTTTATAATGGATGCAGCTCTCCTATGGACTCTGCATTGATAGATGCTCTGCAGGGAGGGCAGAGGAGTCTTGGTGATCTTAGTCGCAGTCTTCACCACTCTCTGCAGGTGTTTGTGGTCCATTGCGGTGTAACTGCCTGACCACAATGAACACTACCCAACTGTAGAAGCTGCTGAGGATCTTTGGTGACATTCCAAACCTCTTCAGCCTCCTCAGGAAGTATAGCCGTTGCTAAGCTTTCTTCACCAACTGTGTGGTGTTAAGTGCTCAGGTGAGGTCCTGGCTGATGTGGACCTCAGATATTTATAGCTGCTCACCCTCTCCACTTGCTGGAGCAGTGGCTGATGAGGGCTCCTCTTCTTCCTCATGTCCACTATCATCTTCTTGGTCTTCTCTGTGTTGAGGATGAGATTGTTGTCTTCATGCTGCCTCGTCCCTGCCAGTGTTGTGTCATGTGACTGCGGTGTAGTCTGCAAACTTCAGTATGATGTTGTCCTTGTAGGTGCAGCCATGGGTGAACAGGGTGGAAGGGATGGGACTGAGGACACAGCCTTGTGGTGTGCCGATGTTCGTGATGGTGCTAGCTTACGACCTGGACCCTATTCAGACAGATTGAGACCTGTCAGTCAGTAGAAGTGCCAGTCACAGAGGATGGGGTGTAAACTGAGAGAAAAAAGTTTGTTTGTGAGGGATAACTGTATTAAAAGCGGAACTGTAATCAATAAAGAGCATCCTGATGTAGGAGTCTTTGTTCTCCAGGTGTGAGAGTGAAATAAAGCTGCAGCAATAGCGTTTGAGGTAGACCTGTTGGACTGGGTCAAGTTGATGACATATCAGATCAGACATAACTGAGAAAAAAATTTTTAAGGGAAAAATTAGTTGATTTTAAATTTCATGGCATCAACACATCTCAAAAAAGTTGGGACCATGTAGCTGTGTGAAATCCACTCTTCTTATGTAAGGCGAATGGCACAGTAGATTGTGTTCACCGACAGTGTTTTCTGAAAGTATTCCTGAACCCATGTTGTGATTTCCATTACAGTAGCATTCCTGTCTGTCAGGACTGTCACAACTTTTTTGGAAAAAAAAAGTTACTCCTAATGACAATTTATACTTACCAATCAGAAAGACAGTGTTAAGCTATTCACCACTGTGTCGCTATTATATTGAAACTAATAGTCATAGAAAAATATACGATTCACTAATGATACTAAACAGTTGCTTTCCTGTGATGCTGTTCCTTCCTTTGCTGCAGATTTACATATATGTTTAAATCAAGAACAGAACGTGTCTTCACTGTGTAGTCTTTCCATTCAATAAATTCATCCATGCTATGTTGAAGCTGTAGTGGATAATACTGTTGTTTGATGTTCCTTTAAAAAATTGTTCCATTTTTACAATGTTCCATTATAAAACTTTTTTTGTTATCAACTGCTGCTGGTTTCTGTGTCAACCTGTTGTTTGGCACACTTTTTTTTTTGCTTTATATTGGCCAAAAGCTAGTGCAATTGGTCTCCCATACAAAGCTCCTTAGAATTGATGTTAGTTCATCCTTAGTAAAAAATTATTTTGTGGTTTTGATGAAACGTTTAAAATTTTTGGTTAAAAAAATTATTATTAACCATAAATGTTTACTTGCAACATACAATTAAACATACAGATATCTGCAACAAAAAAACACTGGCTAGTCAAATTTCTGATCACTTGAAAAATAGTGGAGCTCAATAAAAGCTGTTATATTCAAAGCTTTTTCAGCACATATACACTTCCTAAATATCAGAAAATAAATGCTTAATATCATTCAACCCAGCCATTAGGGTTGCACAAGCCAGTGCATTCTTAGTGCCGGTCCCAAGCCCGGATAAATGGGGAGG
>JAOTRA010000036.1:3567156-3577546 GCA_026260255.1 Pseudolaguvia tuberculata | reverse complement strand
TGTATAACATCATCACATTCTCCTCATCTGTATAACATCATCACATTCTTCTCATCTATATAACATCATCACATTCTTCTCATCTGTATAACATCATCACATTCTCCTCATCTGTATAACATCATCACATTCTTCTCATCTATATAACATCATCACATTCTCCTCATCTGTATAACATCATCACATCCTCCTCACCTGTATATTATCATCACATCCCCTCACCTATATAACATCATCACATTCTCCTTATCTGTATAACATCATCACATTCTCTTCATCTATATAACATCATCACATTCTCCTTATCTGTATAACATCATCACATTCTTCTCATCTATATAACATCATCACATTCTCCTTATCTGTATAACATCACATTATTCACCGCTCTCTCTCTCTCTCTCTCTCTTTGTCTCTCTCTCTCTCTGTCATTCTCCCTCTGTCTCTCTTCCTTTCTTCCTCTCTCTCTCTCTCTCTCTCTCTCTCTCTCTTTTCTGTATATATATCACTAATAAAACAGATGTCATGCAGCAGCGCTTTGTGGCAGGAAGTGATGTCATAACAATAGTTTTGTTGAAAAGTTGCAGTTTGTTCAAAGCAGCAGCAAGACCCCTCTTCCCCCCGTTCTGTCTCACTCCCTTACTGTCTGTCTCACTCCCTTACTGTATGTTTTACTCCCTTACTGTCTGTCTCATCCTCTTACTGTCTGTCTCACTCCCTTACTGTCTTTCTCACTCCCTTAGTGTCTGTCTCTTCCTCTTACTGTCTATCTCACTCTTTTACTGTCTGTCTCACTCCCTTACTGTCTGTTTTACTCCCTTACTGTCTGTCTCACTCCCTTACTGTCTGTCTCACTCCCTTACTGTCTTTCTCACTCCCTTACTGTCTGTCTCTTCCTCTTACTGTCCATCTCACTCTTTTACTGTCTGTCTCACTCCCTTACTGTCTGTCTCATTCTCTTACTGTGTGTCTCACTCCCTTACTGTCTTTCTTACTCCCTTACTGTCTTTCTCACTCCCTTACTGTCTGTCTCTTCCTCTTACTGTCCATCTCACTCTTTTACTGTCTGTCTCACTCCCTTACTGTCTGTCTCATTCTCTTACTGTGTGTCTCACTCCCTTACTGTCTTTCTTACTCCCTTACTGTCTGTCTCTTCCTCTTACTGTCTATCTCACTCTTTTACTGTCTGTCTCACTCCCTTACTGTCTGTTTTACTCCCTTACTGTCTGTCTCATTCTCTTACTGTCTGTCTCACTCCCTTACTGTCTGTCTCACTCCCTTACTGTCTTTCTCATCCTCTTACTGTCTATCTTACTCTTTTACTGTCTGTCTCGCTCCCTTACTGTCTGTTTTACTCCCTTACTGTCTGTCTCATCCTCTTACCGTCTGTCTCACTCCCTTACTGTCTGTCTCACTCCCTTACTGTCTGGCTCATCCTCTTACTGTCTGTCTCACTCCCTTACTGTCTGTTTTACTCTCTTACTGTCTGTCTCATCCTCTTACTGTCTGTCTCACTCCCTTACTGTTTGTTTTACTCCCTTACTGTCTGTCTCATCCTCTTACTGTCTGTCTCACTCCCTTACTGTCTGTCTCACTCTTTTACTGTCTGCCTCAATCCCTTACTGTCTGTCTCATCCTCTTACTGCCTGTCTCACTCCCTTACTGTCTGTCTCCTCCTCTTACTGTCTGTCTCATCCTCTTACTGTCTGTCTCACTCCCTTACTATCTGTCTCATCCTCTTACTGTCTGTGTCATCCTCTTATCGTCTGTTTCACTTCCTTAATGTCTGTCCCACTCCCTTTCTGTCTGTCTTACTCCCTTACTGTCTGTCTCACTCTTTTACTGTCTGTCTCACTCCCTTACTGTCTGTCTCATTGTAACAAACAGGCTGTAGGCAAATTAGACGAATTCATTGTGCAGAGTAGATATAAGGTATTTATTTGGGAAGGGGAAGTGGAAGGCAAACAAATCCAAAGGGGTAATCCAAAGAGTAGTCAAACACACAGCAAAGGTCAATAATCCAAAATAGCATAAATACATAGAGAGATAGAGATTTGCTCAGTAAGGCCTAGGGCAACAATACTTCGCAAACTTCTCCTGAGAACCACCTGCTTATATAGGTCGGCTATGCCCAAAATGGCCGACTCAGAATTAGTCTTTTAGAAATCAGGTTATGGCGCCCTCTGCAGGTGGTCCTCCGAAGGCACAGTCCTTACAGTACCCCCTCCCCTAGGAACGCCTCATGGCGATCTTCTAGGGCTGGAGGTCCGGATGGCGTGTGTGGAAGTCTCGTAAGAGCGACGGGTCAAGGATGTCAGAGGCGCGCACCCAGGACTGCTCTTCAGGACCATAGCCTTCCCAGTCGACCAGATACTGCAGACCCCCACGCCTTCTTCGGGAACTTAGAATGTCCCGAACGGTGTAAACTAGTTCATCGTCCAACTCAGTGGGAGCTGGCGGCTCTGGATGAGATTCAGTAGGGCCACTGACAGTCTCGTAGGGCTTTAGAAGAGAAACATGAAATGTGGGATTAATGTGCATGTGCGCCGGTAACTGGAGTCTGTAAGATACCTCATTAATCCGGCGCTGTATCTTAAATGGTCCAATGTATTTAGGACTGAGTTTCCTGCAGGGGAGCTTGAGACGTAGATGCTGAGTGGACAGCCACACTCTTTGCCCAGGCTGATATTCGGGAGCTGGTTTTTGTCGCTTATCTGACTGCTTTTTTTGAGTCCGAATAGCCCTCTCCAGTCTCACATGGGCTTCCTCCCACGTTCGAGCACTGCGACGATACCAGTCCTCTACAGACGGCACACTAGACGGCTCTCCTGTCCACGGGAAAAGGGGCGGCTGGAACCCTAGAACACATTGAAAAGGTGTGAGTCCCGTGGCCGAGTGGCGGAGGGAGTTCTGCGCGTACTCGGCCCAGGGCAGGAATTCGCAGTAAGAGCGAAGGTACCGCCCCAGTTCTTGGTTCTGGCGCTCTGCTTGCCCGTTGGACTGCAGGTGGTATCCTGAGGTGAGGCTTACATTTTTGTCTAAACTCTACAGGTAAATTGAGGGCCTCAGTTGGATACGATATCCTCTGGCAGCCCATAAATCCTGAAAACAAAGTCAAATAAGAGAAATTAGCCATTTCTGATACAGTCGGCAACCCCTTCAGGAGAATCAACCGGCAGGATTTGGAAAATCGATCCACAACCGTCAGAATCGCCGTGTTACCCCTGGAAGCCGGCAGATCCGTAACGAAATCAATGGCGACGTGAGACCAATTCCGTTGAGGAACCGGCAAAGAGTGTAGAAGGCCCTCCGGCAAGTGCCGAGGCATTTTAGCTTGGGCACACACAGTACAAGCTCTGACGAATTCACGTACCTCCTCCGCCATGCCTGGCCACCAATAACGCTCTTGCACCTTCGAACACCAGGGTGACCCATGCCAAAAGAGGAGTGCGCCCAGGTCAATAGACGATGCCTAAAATTTGAATGAACATAGGTCTTACCAGGAGGGACACCCTGGGGTGGAGAATTGTTTTCACTGGCCTCCCGAATCTCAAGTCCAAAGGGGTAATCCAAAGAATAGTCAAACACACAGCAAAGGTCAGTAATCCAAAATAGCATAAACACATAGAGAGATAGCGATTGCTCAGTAAGGCCTAGGGCAACAATACTTCACAAAGATCTCCTGAGAACCACCTGCTTATATAGGCCGACCACGCCCAAAATGGCCGACTCAGAATTAGTCTATTAGAACTCAGGTGATGGCGCCCTCTGCAGGTGGTCCTCCGAAGGCACAGTCTTTACACTGGGGTTATGTTAAGCTCTCTTTTTCTGACCTTTATTATTTCACTGCAGGCACTGATAGTCAAATCCTGCCTTGTATGAAAGGGCAAAAAATAGGCAAAAATGACTAAAGTGGCTTTTTTGTACTGCAGTTTAAGTCACAATTGATGTGCTTATACAAATGGCTTTATATGAGTGTTATAAGAAAGCAAAAGCACTTGCATGTGGACTACAGGCAATTTTGGCATTTAATAGGTTTCATTCAGCTTGCTCATCAATTCAAAGTTTTTCTGTAATTATTTCTAATTTTTCATCAAGGACTCTCTACCTCCCTTTATAGATGATTGATTCACATATTTTAAGCTTAGTGCAGTCAGATGTGGATATATTTTCCCTGTGGTTGATGATCGTTAACATGAAAAAGAACAATGTTATACAATGCATTGCAGTTATTCTAATCTACTCTTTTTAATTAGAATCCATGTTAACATAAATGGCACCAAAATTTCAGTATTAAATTATAGATTTGTATTTTTTATTCAGCATATTACTGGTAGCACAATTGCTTTACAGCCAGAAGTCACAGGTTTAATTCCCAGGCAAGGAGTCTATGTGCAGTATTTGTATTTGTTCTCCCTGTGGTTACTTGGTTTTTTTTTCCGTGTACTCAAGTTTCCTTCCACAGTGGAATAGTGTCCAGCAGACCACCGTCACCCTGAATTGGGAAAAAGCAGATTAGAAAATCAATGAATCTCTTTTTGAGAAATTTAAAGCCTTTTTGAGAAGGTTAACAATAAATAGATTCCAGTGGTGTGCAATATTTTATTTATAATACAACATTGATGACATATCAAATGTTTAAACTGAGATAATGTATAATTTTAAGGTAAAAATAACTTTTAAATTTCATGGCATCAACACATCTCAAAAAAGTTGGAAAAAGGCCATGTTAACCACTGTGCGGAACAATCTGCAAACATCCGGGAACTAAGGAGACAAGTTGTTTAGGAATAAGAATGTTGTCTTATTCTTGTCTAATACAGGCTTTTAGTTGTTCAACTGTCTTTGGTCTTCTTTGTTGCATCTTTCTCTTTATGATGTGCTATATGTTTTTTATGGGTGAAAGATCTGGACTGCAGTCTGGCCATTTCAGTACCCGGATCCTTCTCCTACGCAGGCATGATGTAATTGATGCAGTATGTGGTCTGGCATTGTCATGTTGGAAAATGCAATGAAAATGTTCTAGATTCTAAGAATGCTTTCAGAATTGATGGTGGCTTTCCAGACGTGTAAGCTGTTTCATATCACACGCACTCATGCAACCCCATACATCAGAGATGCAGGCTCCTGAACTGTGCACTGACAACAACTTAAGTTGGCCTTGTCTACCATAATCCAGATGACATGGCATCCCAGTTTCCCCAAAAGAACTTCTTTTTTTGACCAATAGAGTTTTAGCTGGCAACAGCGAATGGCATGGAGGATTGTGTTCACAAACAATGTTTTCTAGAAGTATTTCTGGAAGAGCCCATGTTGTATTTTCCATTACAGTAGGATGCTGTGCCATCAAAATGCCCGAAGATCACGGGCATCCAGTATGATCTTTGGATGGATCTTCCTGATATTGGGGCCATATTTTTGGCCGCAGCATTGGTGAATTGGTGATTATCTGCCTATTTTGACTTCTGAGAGACACTGCCACTCTGAGAGGCTCTTTTTATACCCAATCATGTTGCCAATTGACCTAATAAGTTTGGTCCTCCAGCTGTACATTTAACTTTTTCTGCCTCTTATTGCTACCCGTCCCAATTTTTTTGGAATATGTAGCTCTAATGAAATCCATAATGAGCCAATATTTGCCATTCAAAATGTGTCACTTTCACCAATTAATATGTTATCTATATTTTATTCTGAATAAAATATTGAAATTTGAAAATTCCACTTCATTGAATTCTCTTTTTATTTACAATTTGTACCATGTCCAACGTTTTTGGAATCGGGTTTGTATATTAGAAACTGACCTACATTTACAATGTAAATTCTAATATTTCCAAACAGTTTTTTTTTCATTTCGTTGCATTTCTTTTGGCTGCACTGCTTCCATTATATGTTTGCAGATTTTCCATTCGATTCGATTTTTCGTTTCGATGTACTTTTGTATAGTATTGATGGGTTCTATAATTTTGGTGTATCAGTCCAATAAGTCCACACTGAAGGCCCAGGCAACAACTGCACCACCCACTGCAAGATTCTATCTTGGTCAAAACAAAGACATTTCTGCACCATGTATACAAAGCAGGCAGTGGCACCATGCCTATGTGTGCAGTCATATGTAGACTGTATCTGTTATATGTATCTGCCAGAGCTTTCCTCGACTTCTTATTAATTTTCTATTTTGTTTCTTTTTAGGTTTTAGTACACTAGTGTCTGTTGTGACAAAGTAGTTGTTTTCAGCTGCTTTAACCTTTGCCTGTCTCTCCTAGTTCCATCAAACTGAGACTGGCCTTTTGTCATTGGTCCCTATTTGACCCTCTCTGTGGGTGACAGATGTGATTATAAACTCATAATGCTGGGAGAGTGTGCAGACTGAGTGTGCATTTAAAGCTCTTTGTGTGTAGACACTGGGCAACTTTACTTAGGCTGAGCAAAGAGCTTTGCTAACGTGAGCTGCATCACATACTGGTTATTATCTATATGATAATAGATGTTCCCTCCTTCACCAAATGTCCGATTATCTCTACTCCTTACAGTTGAAGATGCACATCACTGATCTGTATTAAATATAAAAATGCAGACTTTTTTATACTTGTATAAGGAATATTGATTAGGCAATACAGGTTTTCTATATTAACTCACTGTTTCTTGTGATATCACACTGCATGAAAAAAACATCATTTTGGTGACCCTCTAATCAGAATTTTAACTTTTGAGTTAAACTTTGTGTTGTTTATCTTTGTGTGGCCCTGCGATGAACTGGCGACCTGGGTGTACCACTGCCTTTCACTCTGTGTGCGCTGGGATAAGCTCCACAGGAGCCCCATGACCCTGAATTAGAAGATGAATGTTAGAAGATGAGTGAATTAATGAATGAATGTCAGTGAATGGTTTCAAACCATGATTTGTCAAGTTCCTTAAAGCAGTCTTCGATTGAGCCACAAAATTCTATTTACATATGCCAACAATTGACCTTAAAGAGCAAAAATAGATCAGAAGAAACAAGCTTTTTTTAGTTTTTTTCCTCTTGTAATTATTTAATCAAATGATGTCCCCAGGTGATCGATGCATGCTCTCTTCCGCCTCTTTGCGCCAAACTTGTCTGACCTTGCATGCTCGCATTGACTTACATACTAAAATATCTTTTAAAAGTCAGCATTCATCCTAACTTAGACACCATGTTAGAACAGAAAACATGCTTGTAGTGGAGGTGCCAGCAGACTGGCAAACTAGCCAACCCACCTGCCTCTGCCAGTTCGTGTCATTCTCCTAGGCGAGACATGATGTGCTGCCTTCTGATGAGCCAGGGGCTGGCCCCCGGCCTTTTCATATGCAGTAGAGTCCTTCAGTCTGGCTGTCACCGCAGCACTGTTCTCATAACATGCAGCCATCTGGGCCTGTGCAAAAATCTTTGGGATAACCATCAATTTAAATACTGTATCTCAGAATACCGGCAATCCCCAGACAGCGTACATACCTACTCACCTCTCAAACGGCAGGTGATAATGCAAGACATCCAGCTTTACATGGGTGAAAACACTAGTAAAAGAAAAAAAAATTAAGTAGAGTAACAATTTACCCTTTGCACTTGTAGCATATAATGTTAAGAAATGTGGTTAAGAAATTGTATTAGCTGCAGAAAGCACATATGCAGGTGAGATAAGAAAAGATTGGTATTTCTCATCGTGTGCCATATTAATAAAAAGCTAAACTAATATCCTGGGCCACACTTCTCCTAGCTTCTCAATAAGTTATAAATGACATGATGAACTGATCTTAGACTGACTTATCTGTACCAGGCTAATATTGGTTAAAGTAAAATTACAGTGAAATATGTGAACGCTCCATTTCTGTCATGCCCTACCTATTCCACGTCACTAACAACCATCGCCCGCTGATTGGGGATGCGATCAAGCAGCCAGGCGATAGTGCTCTATTTAAGGTGAGCGCCATCTTAATGATGGCAGATTATTATTTGAGCGTTATGCGCCAACGTTGCGTGGATATGTTTGCCTCAGATTGTCATCTTGTTCTAAGAATCTGTTTCCACGAAGTTCATCAAGCTAAGTACCCTTTTCATTAGAGCCGCATTGCTGCGCGGTTTCAGTTCAAGTTTTTGTTTATGAATAATTCTCAGCTGGTACTTACCTGTGTAAATAAAGACGTACCTTAATTCTGACACCAGCCCGTGTTTATGATCACGTAACAATTTCACTGGCCTTCAGCTGGAATGATTTGTGTGCAGTTAGTAGAACAGGAAGAAAGGACATCTGTACAAAAAAGATAACAGGGACTTCTTTTAAGGAGAGAAAAGTGTTGGAGTGCATAATCGACTCCATTGTGAAGGAAAATTCAAGATGCTTTTTATGTAAATGTTAACGAGCTTGAGAAAGAGATTAGAATCTAGTGCTAATCAGCTATGCATTATTCATATTGCTCATGCAACAGATGGAATAAGGGTTATTTAAAAACGTTTATTGAGAAACAATTGGTTGACATCTACATGATGAAGAACATTTAATAATCTGTTAAGAATTAAGCATTAAGAATTAATAGATAATTACACTTAGTTTAAGTCATTTCAAGACTAGTATTGTTGTTAGTCATGATAATACTGATAGACAGTTAAAACTGTCTAATGTGCTGTTTCTTGCGTGGGAATACATATTATATGCATGATAACAACCGCTGCAAGTGTGTAAGTATTTAAATAAACTAGACCTAAACCCTGCTTTCTCCACTCCTTGGTTAACCATTTTTTAAATTCCCAAATGAAATGAAAGAGAATTGAAGAAGTACAATGTGAAGAAAGCAGAAAATGTGAAGAAAGGTGTTTAGTGAAGCCATAATTGGTCTTCTGCACAACATAAAACTGTGATGCTGCAGTTCATTACTGAAGCGTCTTCCATTTGTTTTTCAAGACTGTAAAATGTTTTAGATTGTGTAGAATTCAGTTATCTCATATTGCGATTACAAAAGCAGGGTGAATATTCAATAATGATATTTGTTTTCAGTTAGATGTTGAAGCTGATCCAAAAATCAATTACTATTAATCTGCATTGTAATATAATATGAGATGTAATTTAGTTAATTCATTCATTCATCTTCTTACCTGCTTATTCACAATTCCCTGTTTACTTCCTGTTTTATTCTTGCCCCGTTATCCTTGTTATGTTACTCATGTGCTCTTTGTGATGTGATAACCTTGTATGGAATGGAATGACAAAAAAAGAAAAGATGAATTACTTTGCTAGCCTTGTGGTTTGCTTTCATCAGAATTATTAATCCATTATATTACATATTTAAATTGATTGCTGTTCTGTGTGTATGGTTTCATTAATTGTTTAATCTTTTCAAAAGAGATTCAGATGAAGTAATTAATGCATGATTCTTTAAATTCGATTAAAGTTTTTATTCTGTGTTACAACTGACCCGTGACGTGCCATGATTGTGATGTTGTGCTAAAATATTTTAACACAGGACTTGATTCAAAAGAAATAATAGAAATAAAAACAACAGAAATAACAACAACATAAACAGACTGTAATCAAAATCATTACTGAGTAAATATTCCACATTTGCAACTGATGAAAGTTAACCAGCACCTTCTAACCACCTGGAAAATAACAAAAACTGTAAATGTATGATTCTGTTTGTTTACTCAAGCTTGACAGTCTTAAGTCCAGGAACATTTACTGTTTGGACAAGAGGCAGAAATATTTTTTAAATACTAGTTTTTAACAAGCATAGTTATAACAAGCATGTAGTGTTATAGGAATGAGAAGTTGTTAAGATAAAGTTTTTTTTTTAACAGCTGTTACTGAGCCTTTTACTGGGAGTAAAGCCCACAATGCGAATTGTATAAATAAAAGAAATGTCAGTTGGAGTGAAGATGCTTGCCAAATAATGCAAACTAAAATATAATTTTATAAATAAATAATATTTTTAGTATAAAAAATAATTGGCTATTATCTTTATTTAACTTGCTAGGATATTGCTGTTTGTACCGCATCTGGCTATTTCCTTTTTGTTCACTTTTAGATTCTGGTGTTTTATTAAAAAACAGTGTCTGTCACTGCCAAGTAACATGTAAAGGTTTTTAAATTTAAATTAAATTAAAAAGTGTGTAGATTAAATATATCTGTATTGTAACACATAATAATAGTTATTAGATGTGTAGATGATGTGTTAGAAATTGATTACTGTGTTTACTGTACTTTTTATTGTTTGATTATATCATAAAATCGAACCTAGTACCAGTGTTCTTAGATTGTTAAAGGAATAACTTCCTAGATTTTTAAGTTTGGTATAAACATAACAAGGCGGCGCGGTGGCGCAGTGGATAGCACAGGTGCCTCACAACAAGAAGGTCCCAGGTTCGAATCCCGGCCGGGAT
>JAOTRA010000036.1:3529439-3554009 GCA_026260255.1 Pseudolaguvia tuberculata | reverse complement strand
ACGCAACACGCATACCGGCGTGTCGCCTTAAATAATGCGTCATCGCCCTGGAGCCATTTTGTTACCAGGACGACGACACTTCGGAAAGGGGGCATGGCACAGCCAGCATCCTTACAATTTCGATATGTTTGCTGAATAAAAAAACAGCACAATAAACCCAACATTTGTAATAACTACACATACATAATATCTAAATGTTGCAGAAGCTAGCAACCATATGATAAATAAATATAGCTTAATTAAACACAGTATAATTTCCATGCAATATTTTATTGGGGTAAATTCAGCAGGGAGTTTAATGTCACCTGGAATGCCCTTACTGCAAAATACATTGTTTTCTTGCTCTAACAAGAGACTCAAATTTTTCAAAGCATTTTCTGTAGATCAACACTGCTGAACGCTTTAACTGTAATCTGTTATTAATGAAAGAAGTTATTTACAATTTATGTTCTGACATGCAGTCTCACTAAATCAAATATTGATTTCATATTCATTTTGTTTTAATAATTTTTATGATTTTCTTAAATTTAAGACAACAACACAACATTTAATACAATTACTTTTTTAAAGTAGCTGAATTGATTCTGCTTGTCAGGGTTAGTCTATATAGAACATTCCCGTACCAGAACACCAGATGGCAACCAGGGGACATTTTTTTTCTATGCTTATTTTGCCATGTGTTTGTAAGACTTATGCATTTTAACGGTCTTATTTTGTAATTGGTTTCATAATGTTCTCTACTGTGGACAGGTGTTTCTTGTTTAGGTAATGAGTTCTCCTACTTTAATTTTGTGTGTAAATAATTCTCTCTAGGAGACAGCTTTTATATTGCTTTGTCAATTCTGATGGCATTGTTTGACCTTCGCTGTCTCTGCTGCTGTTTCGTTCTTTTGTCTGACCATATCCTCATTTGTGACACTCCTGCAATGTTCCTACCTGTCTTTTTCAAACCACTTTCCTCCCTGACAAACTGGGCCCTTTAATCCACCTAAATGATCTTTAAATACACTCTAATATATGGACTAATACAATGTCGTATATAGTGCACCAAAAATGGTAATTGTTTTACACCAACAATATGTACAGCGAGTACGAAAAGATTCAGACCGTAAATTTTGCAGTCGTTTTTATATTGTAGCCATTTGCTAAAATTATTTAGTGTGTGTCTTTCCTAATCAAGTCCAATCATTATAATCAAACACAGCTGGACTCATATAAAGGTGTAGAATCTCAAGGATAATCAGTAGAAATTGACAGCACCTGAGTTAAATTAGTGAGTGTCACATCATTCATTCATTCATCTTCATACCCGCTTATTCCCTAATTCGGGGTCATGAGTTTCCGCTGGAGCTTATCCCAGCCCACATAGAGCAAGGGGCTGGGGTACAGCCTGGACAGCTTGCCAGTCCATCGCAGGGCCACACATAGACAAACAACCACTCAGACACACGCTCTCATATGGGAAATTCTGACTCACCAATCAACCAATTTTACATGTTTTTGGATGGTGGGAGGAAATTGGAGTACCCGGAGGAAACCAATGCAAGCGCAGGGAGAGCATGCAAACTTTGCACAGAAAGACCCCTGGCCTGGTAATCGAACCCGGGACCTTCTTGTTGTGAGGCGTCCGAGCTAACCAGGGGGCTGAATACTTAGAATAATATAATAATAATAATAGGACCATGTGAAATTTCAGTTTTTCTTTTTTAAATTAACTGTGTTTTTCTGTCAATATGGGAAACATGTTTTATGTTTATTACCCAGTAAAAGTATGTTCATTTCCAAAAGACAAAAATTCTGGCAAAAATTCTTGTCAGCAAAATTAGGTTTGTTGAAATACCGGTCAATCAACCAATTAATCTTGCCTAAGAGTTATTGGTGTTATTGGTATTTCCTATTGGTGTGGGAAGCTACAAAATTGTGTGGGTGTGTTATGAAAGCATGAGGGTCCTCTGAAGAGTTAGAAACAGGTCCTTAATTACTGTGGAAAAAGATGCTTACTGCAATAACAAAAACAAACTGGCAAGACTACACCAACTCACAAAATAAAAACATTTATCAAAAAACATTTAACAAAACTGTGTGGAGTTTGCATGTTCGCCTCGCACTTTCATGTGTTTTCTTACTCTGCTTTCCTCCCACACCCCAGTGACCCTGAATTAGCGAATAACCGGAAAGAAGATGAATGAATGAATTAAAAACATATAGAGATTTAAACTAAAACACAAAGATTGGCTAAGCATAAAGAGACTGCATGTCACACGAAGCAACACAACGATGGAACTAAGCACATTGGCCCACAAAAGCTGTGTATAACTAACCATTCAGTCTATATCTTATGAGCCTAACTACGCCCCTCCCGCTTCTTGTGCATTGTTACCTGAAGCACAGACTTCTGGGTAATGACGCATTATTTAAGGAAGTGTCCGCGAACAACATCTCATGGATATTGTTTATGATCATACGCCGTAAGTTGTCTGATGATTATTGCTCTGTTTGGTTTCTAAGTCTGTAAATCTGAATCTTTGTTTACGCGTTTGCGTTTCTGTTTGAGTTTTGTTTTCTGGAAGTTACTTTTAATAACGTGTCACTACATAATGGATATGGCTCTATACTCGCTGTTACACTGTCTTTGTCTAGCTTTTATTACAAAAGTATTTAAGAAAATTTACTTAACATTTTGATGCTATAACATTTTTTTAAAAACATGCACAGATTGCCATCAATGATGGTTGCCCCTGGTGATGTTTTGATGTGACTTACAGGAATCTTCTCTGTATACAGCATACAAGATGTGAGAGAAGGTTGACAGGCAGCTGTGTTAATTGAAAAGGTAGTAACTGACAGCCTTTCAGTCCTCAGAGAGAAGTGGTGTCTGTTGAACATGGCAGCACCCTGTGCTTAAGCAAATTTTTGTGTCATCCATTAGTGACAGGAATCTGAACAAGAATGTGAATATTGAGATGATTTCCTTATTGGTGGGTAGATCATTAAAAGCAATTTTACTGCATTAAACATGCAACTGCTCATGTGGAAATGCTGTTGAGTGAAGCTGGTAAATGTAGAAAAGGTTATTGTCACCAGTTAAGTTCAATAAAAAAAATCATGTATTTTAAGACTTATTTGCATTTGTTATGTATGTGAAGCTGCTATTTCCCTTGGTGCCTTTAGGTAGCACTATCGCTAGTATCATGTTTTCTTGTGTTATATAATGAAATATATTAAATAAGTGAAGTACCCTCCGCAGGCGGCGTGGTAGCGTAGTGGATAGCACAGTCACCTCACAACAAGAATGGTTCAAATCCCGGCCCTGGATGTTTCTGTGCGGAGTTTGCATGTTCTCACCACGCTTGCGTGGGTTTCCTCCGGGTGCTCCAGTTTCCTCCCACAGTCCAAAAACATGCAGATTAGGTGGATTGGTGATTCAAAATTGTTCATAGGAGTGAATGTGTGTCTGTGTGTGTATAGTTGTTTGTCTATGAGTTGCCCTGAGATGGACTGGCGACCCGTCCAGGGTGTACCGCCGCCTCTCGCCCTATGTGTGCTGGGATGGACACAACAGACCCCCATGACCCCGGATTTGGGAATAAGCGGGTAAGAAGATGAATAATGAAAGTACCCTCCGCGTGCGGCTGTAGTACATACTACGATACACTCAATAGTGTATATACAGTGATGTGGAAAAAGTGTTTTTTGCATGTTTGTAACAATTTAATGTTTCAGATCATCAAACAAATTTTAAAATTAGTCAAAGATTACATGAGTAAACACAAAAAAAAGTTTTTAAATGATGGTTTTTATTATTAAATGAAAACAAAATACAAAACTAGATGGTCCTGTGTGAGAAGGTGTTTGCTCCCCTGTTAAATCATAACTTCAATTTCTTTCGCCATACTCGTGACTGATTTTTGCCACACCTGTTTGCAATCAAGAAATCACTTAAAAAGAACCTGCCTGACAAAGTGAAGTAGGCCAAAATATCCTCAAAAGCGAGACAAGATCTTTGGATCATGCAGAGATCCAAGGAAATTCAGAAACAAATGAGAAAGAAAGTAATTGAGATCTATCAGTCGGGAAAAAGTTATAAAGCTTTGGGACTCCAGCGAACCACAGTGAGAGCAATTATACACAAATGGCGAAAACATGGAACAATGGAGAACCTTCCCAGGAGTGGTCACAAAAGTCCCCAAAACAACATCCAAAGAATTGCAGGCCTCACTTGCCTCAGTTAAGGTCAATGTTCATGACTCCACCATAGGAAAGAGACTGGGGGCAAAAATGATCTGCATGACAGAATTCCAAGACGAAAACCGCTGCTGTGCAAAAAGAACATAAAGGATTGTCTCAGGTTTATCATAAAACATCTTGATTATCCCCAATAATTTTGGGAAAATACTCTGTGGACTGGCTAGACAAAGTTGATCTTTTTGGAAGGTGTGTGTGGCATTACATCTGGCGTTAAAGTACCACTGCGTTTCATAATAAGAACATCATACCAACAGTAAAATATGGTAATGGTAGTGTGATGGTCTGGGGCTGTTTTGCTGCTTCAGGACCTGGAGGATATGCTGTGATAAATGGAACCATGAATTCTAAGGGGGCAAACACTTTCTCACACAGGGCCATGTAGCTTTGGATTTTGTTTTCCCGTAATAATAAAAAGCTTCATTTAAAAACTGTGTTTTGTGTTTAAACATGTTATCTTTGACAAATATTTAAATTAGTTTGATGATCTGAAACATTAAAGTGTGACAAACATGCAAAAAGATTGGAAATCAAAAAGTGGGCCAACACTTTTTTACACCACTGCATGGTATGTATGTTATGATAGTGAGAACATAACAGCATTGAAGCCTGTATTGACTACTGTATATATACGTATTTTTCAATAATGTAATATGTTGAAAACAGATTATCCTAAAGCTACATATTTGCAGATATTAAGTCTATTTTTTTAACAATTAATGTTAGGAGTCAATAAGGTATACATTAGATATCTAGTCTAAAATTGTTTGAGGTTTTAGATGTAACTTTGTTCAACAAGTTTTCTCTGTGGAGAACTAAAACATGGATATTGATAAAGGCATATTGTTTTCTATACACATTTATAGACAATCCAGCACTTTCCACTAAACTCACATAAGCCTGTATTCCCCAGACTTTTCACACCCCTCAATATAATCATTGAGTAAAGTTACAGTTAATAGTTTCAATCTGCAATGTCACAACATTAATTTCCATTAATTGTATTGATGATTTCAGTGTTGAACTACTGTACACTGGAGTCTTTTCCAGCACAACCCACAGACTCTCAGTAGGGTTAAAGTCTGGACTCTGTGGTAGTCAATCCATATGTAAAAAGCTCCCTCATGTCATCTGCCCTCTTTTTCTCAATTTGAGTCGGAAAAATCCTGGAATCGTCTTCATTGATGAAAAAGGTCTGTTGATGGAATAACCTGGTAATTCAATATATTCAGGTAGTCAGCTGACTTCATTCAATGACCTTATAATGTTGCTACTGATTAGCGTTTTCTTAAGACTAAATAAAATTGGAATTTTTTTTATTATTTAAAAATAGCTGTCAATTAATTTCTTTTGTCTTTTGTTGTGTTGGACAGTTCTGGGCGGCGCAGTGGTGTAGTGGTTAGCACGGTGGCCTACAACAAGTAGGATTCTTTTTGTGCAGAGTTTGAATGTTCTCCCTTTGCTAGCGTGTGTTTACTCCAGGTACTCTGGTTTCCTACCACAATCCAAAAACATTAGTTTGATTGGTGATTCTAAATTTCCCATAGGAGTGATTGTTAGTCTATGTGTTGCTCTTTGATGGACTAGTAACCTGTCCATTGTGTACTCCTGCCTCTCGCCCAAAGTGCCCTGGGATAGGCTTCAGCAGGCCCATGATCCTGAATTAGGCAATATGTGGAATGAATGGGCAGTGTATTTCTCTGTAAAATTAGTAAGAAATTGTTTTACGCATATTTATTCACCTATTTTGTCATACACTATAATAGAACTTATATATTATACTAGATAACTAAATACTAGATAAATGTTTCACTATTTGGACAGGTGATTAGCAGTGCCTGGTTTTCTCCACATATACCGCTTAGAAATAAGGCCAAAAAATGGTGTAGAACCATCTCAAGGATGATCAGCATTGAATATATGCTGGAGTAAATATAAATATATGAATATAGGAGTGTCAACAAAAGGTCTGAATATTTAGGACCATGGGATATTTCAGCAAAAATGTCAACAATTCTGTTTTTCTGTCAATATGGGGAAAATAGTACGTTAATGAGGAGAAAAATGAACTTAAATGATTTTAGCAAATGGCTCCAATATAACATAGTGAAAAATACAAGGCGGTCTGAATACTTTCCATACCCATTGTATTTTGACTGCATTTTATTACCCAGTAACCATGTGTTAATCAAAAATATAAGGTATATACACAAGGTAGGATATATTGTACCAGTGGCCACTTCATAGAACTGGACTCAAATAAGCTATCATTGTAATGATTTGCTTCTCTTCGAGGTGGTATGCATGTTGCTTAAAGAAATGTTATAATTGACGCTTGTGGTCAGAAATTGAAACTTGGAATTAGACCAGCATGTGGCAGTTTGTATCTGATCTGTGATTCTATCGACTGTTAATTATATTACAGACTGCTAATCGATTAGTATCTTTGATCAAACATGTAGTACAGAGGACTACAATTTTTACTAGTGGAAGTTGTAAACCAATATGTATAATTGGCATAAATGTAGTATGTTGACTCTTTTAGTTGCATGTGTTGGAATATTTTAAAATAAAATGAAAAGCCATAGGTGGATTGCAAGTTACACAAATAACATATAATCTTAACTCTTATAATCTATCATGAACCTACGCTGTGTAAAATTAAATATTATACCCAGGGTGCGATTTGTGGAAAAACCAGAGAGGGGGTGTTTTGAAATGTTTTTGAAAATCAGGTGGGGGTATCAGTTAGATAGAAATAATCCAACAGAGGTAGGGGTTATTTAAACCAGGGAGGGTGGGGATCCCCATCCCCCCAGCAAATTGCACCCTAATTATACCATTCAATAAGTTAATTAAATGCAGAAGCACTCCAAATTTGACAACGTCTAATATTGTGTGAAATTTTAAATGGCTGAGCAGATTCGCAGAACCAAGATTTAAATTCAGCCCAATGAATAATTCATTGTTTACAAGGTAGATTATGCCAAGGAGCAGGAGGCCATTCTTACAATGCCTGTTAAAAATCTCCCCATGTTTTTGGAGAAATTTGGGGAGATTTGTAATTTGTTGACATGACCTTGCTGTTGTTTAGAAAACATAAGTGACCTCCCTGGAAACGGAAGACCCAGTCTTGCCTAATGAACCAACTATTTCCTGTTTATGCCTTTTACTTCAACAGTAGAATGCAGGAATGATAAAGGCTTTCTGACATAGGATGCATTTTCTGCAGAGAGTGTTGGGTGGAATCTCTAAATATGTGGTAAATTTAAGCATCAATCCAACACTTCCTCTTACTACAATAGACCTACATATATACTGTCGTTTGTTTTAGAATGTAAGCTAAATATTGACCCATTTATTACATCAATGTAATATAATGTTCATTCATTCATCTACTTCTACTGCAATGGTGTCAAAGTCAAATATCACTGCGGGCCAAAACAACTAATTTGTTACAAGCCGAGGGCGGTCAGGTTCAATGTTTATTAAAACATATTGAAAGGATTGCACAGCCTATTGACCCAACTTATGATTAAATTAATAAAGCAATATTTTCTTATGGCTGTCAGTAATTTTAAGGGAAACATTTAACAGGCAAATATTTTCCTTAATATCAAGATAAATGCATCAATAAAATTGCAGCATTATAAAGTGCTGACCACTGCTTTCAAATAGGAAAATGAGGGGAAAAAAATCAGATCAGTTGTTTTTTCTCTTATCTGCAATTTCCCTGAGTCCATTTAACTAAAAAATAAATATATATAAATAAAATACAATAAAGGTAAAATGATACTTTGATGATATTCTTTCTGTGCGGAGTTTGCATGTTTCCCCGTGCTCGTGTGGGTTTCCTTCGGGTACTCCGGTTTCCTCCCACAGTCCAAAATCATGCATATTTGGTAGATTGGTGATTCTAAATTACCCATAGGAATGAATGTGTGTGTGAATGGTTGTTTGTCTATGTTTGGCCCTGCAATGGACTGGCGACCCGTTCAGTACCACTGCCTCCTGCTGAGGCCCTCTTGTTGCACTGCAGTAAGTTCGGGAATGTTACGGTAAAAAGTTCGGGAATGTTACGGTAAAAAGTTTGGGAATGTTACGGTAGAATTCCCACCTCCACTGTGGGCCCTTGAGCCCCACTCATTTGTAAAAAAAGACCAAATGTAAGTCGCTCTGGATAAGACCGTCTGCCAAATTTTAAACTGTAACTGTATATGCAAACACAAGACAAAGAAAAGAGCGCATTGGCGAGCAAACAAAGTAAAAAAAATGGTAGAAAATCTCTAAGAAAGAACAGGTAGATAAACTCTAAGAAAGACTGAGAACGAGTTACCAGGCTTGGGAAGCATGCAGTTCAACTCTATATTGTGTGCATGAAACAAACATCCATATCAACGCATTAACACCAAACAAACAACAATGTTATTAAAATAGCGCCTACTTAAATAGTGCACCATTGCCTGCATGTTAGATTGCATCCCCAATCAGAAAGCGATGGTGGCTTTTGACTTTGAAGGGGTAGGGCGTGTATCATCATAGTGAGCATACTGTTGCATTGTGGGGAATGTAGTGTTAATGCTTGCAAAACACCAGCGAGCGGCTGCGCAGGGGCAAGAGATAATTCACTTTGACATGTGTTCTATTGCCTAATTCAGAGTCATAGATGTATGTTGGCGTCTATCCCAGGGCACATAGGGCAAAAGGTAGGGGTACACCCTGGAAAGTTTGCCAGTCCATCCACACAGAAAGATCTCTTCTCTGGAATCGAACCCAGGACCTTCTTGCTCTGAGGCAACCATGTTAACCATTATGCAATGTAATGTTGTAAAAAGTTTCCATGCCAGTTTCAGAGGATATTGGACCACTTGGCATGATAACTTTTGGAATGTGAGACAGCTGGAGTGGTGGATATGGCAGTGCCTGTAGGTCTTAGATATATCTCGGGGACCCTCAATTCCTGGTGCAAGATATGGTGTTGGTGAGCTATTATAATGACAAATGACTGAATATGTTATGAAGCCTGTTATGAGTGGCAAATCTACCCATGGCTTGTATATATAAAAGTTTTAGCAAGACCTTTAGAATACTGTATGTTAAGTGCATACATAAATCCAAACAAAACGAGAAAGGCCTCTGGAACCTTGCTGAGGGTGGTGACCAATTCATTCTCAAGGACATCAGAGACAATCACTAGTTAATAATGCATCAGACAAGTATTGTCATCATAGACAACGGTGATCAGAGCCACTAGTCAATCCTCAAGCTGTGCTTCCAAATCAAGCTAAAAATGAAAAAGAGTTAAAATATTTTAATTTATTATGAGCATAACATTAATCACAAGCTAGTATTAATAAATCTACTGTTATAAGTACAAAGTGATGAACGGAAATTTAATAAAAGTATGCCCGAGCGACCCCTCGAAAAATGACCGAAGTCTCATTGTTAAATTAATGCATGAAGACAGGTAAGTTTTAAAAGTCTTAGTCTTTGTCTTATTGGAAGAAATTAAATGTTTTGATGAGAGCTGTACTGTGTGAATTGACATTATTTAGTGCCTGCAAAAATGTAATTGTTTAAAATAATAAAAAATACTAAATGCATGTTATGTATGTTTGCAAATATGGACCTTTAAATCATTAGTTAGGGTGTCTGCTGTCCTGCCCGTCTTGATTAAATTTGTTGGGCAAATATTCATTTTTTACTTTGCAATCAGCTAAATAAGACAAAATAAAATTTAGCAATCTGATCTAATAAGCAAGAGATACAGAATAACTTTTCAGCTTTTTTACCTCAGATGTTCTATGCAGTGCAGGCCAGAGATTCAGAAACTCTTTTGCTTGTAGGCTGCTGTTTATAATGATGTGCCATTAAAGTGCAAATGTTTTCTTCTTTCTTCTTGTGGACTAATATTTTTTTTAATTTAAACTTTCTGTACATTGTACTTGCCTTTGTTCTATTGGAAGAAAAGGCAACATTGCAAATATTAACAGGTCATTTTACATCTTAAATAAGAAGATATCCAGGATATTTGACCTACCTTGTAACGTTTATGGAAAAAATCAAATAATCAGACTTGTGTCTCCATTATATGTAACTGGAATAACCCTCTTTGTAGCCAACATTAAACGTCTATATTCTGTAGCCACACAATGTAAGTGTCATTTAGTTTGTGAGTGCAAGTGAGAATCTATGTCTAAACACCGTAGGGAGCAGTGCATAAAAACAAATGCATACCATGGGATAAGCTTCAGCAGATTCCTTTGACTCTGAATTAGGGAGTAAGCATATTAGAAGATGAAATAGAATCACCAGCTGATCTAATCTGCGCGTTTTTGAACTACGTCCAGGGTGTACCCCTGCTTCTCGCCCTATGTGAGCTGTTATAGACACCAGCAGACCCCTGTGACCCCGTATTAGGGAATAAGCGGCTAAGAAGATGAATGAATGAGTTAATGAATTAATGAATGAATTATAAATATACTAGGGAACCTATAAAAGTTGATAAACCTTACAACACAGATATGGAGAGGTTTGCCTTAATGCAGTTAAGATGAAAACTACAGAAAAACCCACAGAGACTTTCTCATTTTCAAGGTAAAACAAACATCTTGGGAATGTTGACAGAAAACAGTTGGAGGGATAAAAAGATTCTTGACAAAGGGAGACTTAGAGAGGCTTAACAGCTGTTGAGCATTTTACACCTTTCACTTGCTGTATGACTACCTGTTTAGCAAGCGATATAAGCAGCATTTGCATATATAAGCATGATTTTGTCTCACTTCTCTTTACTGATCCTTTTCAAGAGCTAGAGTTTGTTGACTTGGCCATCTGTTTTTCTGTAATCGACAAACCTATACATGACCTGTTTTCAATGCAGTGGCTTATGGAACAAGGTTCTC
This sequence comes from Pseudolaguvia tuberculata, assembly GCA_026260255.1. NCBI lineage: Eukaryota > Metazoa > Chordata > Actinopteri > Siluriformes > Sisoridae > Pseudolaguvia > Pseudolaguvia tuberculata. The sequence goes on along the minus strand of JAOTRA010000036.1, from coordinate 3,542,862 downwards.
ACCCAAGAGTTGACAGGTACAGTACATGGCTCTGCCAATTTTCCTGTTGGTGCAATACGTTCTTCTGCCTCTTTAGCAGCAAAACACCAACAAGTGCATTTCAGTTGCCATCTGACCACAACCCATTCAGGTGGAAGTGTCAATAGACATGTTTCGTGAAACTTTCATTCACTGCATGTTTTTTGTCATTAACAGAGTGTATTACCAATTGTCGTCTTGGTGATTATGGTCCTAGCAGTCTTGAAATTGTTAACTAGATCCTTAGCCCATTCCAAACTTTTGTAGAAGTTAAATCTTGTCCCTGACATCCTTGGACAGATTTTTCACTTATGAGAGCAGATTCACACGGAGCACATGTGACAGACGTGACAGAGCCTGGAGACGCAGTGGAGATTGTTCTGTTGCCTGCAACATCCGCCAGCATGACCGGTTTGGCAGAGGGTCAGTAATGGTTTAGTTATGGGGTGCTTTAGTCCAGATCTGGGAGGAGATCTCTTAGAATACCACACGCCACCTCATCAGGAGCATGCCTAGGCATTGTATGGAGGTTAGATAGGCACATGGAGGCCACACACACACTACTTCTCCTCATTTTGACATCATTAAGGACAGTTGGATCAGACTGTAGTTTATTTTCCACTTCAATTTTGAGTGTGACTCCAAATACAGACCTCCGTGAGTTAACAATTCTGATTGTCATCATGGAAATGGAAATCATCATTGAAAGATCAAAATATTTAATAATAATTAATTCATTCAGATCTAGGATGTGTTATTTTAATCTTCTCTTCATCTTCTGAGATGAATATATATAGAATATATATATTCTAGTCAATTTGCCACTTTTTTTTCCAGAACATCTGACTCGTAATTAACGTCTTGGGAGATAGAGACAACACACAAAAACAGTAGCTATTTTAATTGTCACCAGATATGCTGCATCCTCCAAATCTGCTCTTTCTTTTATGAAAGAAATTATCCTCAAGCAGTCACCTATACGCTGTATCTAAGTGACAGGTTTGTGCATTGAAAGCTTGTGACATTACAAAGGCTAAGAGATTTTAATGAGCAAGTGTGCTTAGCCCACCAAGGCAGTTCAGTGTCAGAATTAAGCTTATAATAAGATGCTGGGCCAGGCTCTGCTGAACATTTCCAACTGTTATGGTAATGGATTTCCTTTTGCCTGACTAAAGTCTGGTAATATTTTGCTGCTTGGTTATTTTTACCTGCCTTCCATGAATTTTCTTGAAAATTGTCTTTGAATTGCCAAAATGTTTAGTCATTTGTCAAATCATTTGGTCCTTTATTATGGAAACACTTTGTTTGCATATGAAAAAGAACATCGTATTCTATAAATTCAGGCAGTTTAGGTTTGCCTTTTCTTTTCCAGTTTGTTGTTTTAAACAGTTAGGGTGCTATAGGGATACAGTTAAATTTGTGCTACGTGAGCATTGAACACTTTTAAGATCTTAAACAACTTCTGGGTATTTCAGATAGAATACAGTAGCAAATATAATAAAAATTGGATTTGATCTTAAAAGATGGTGCACATGAATGGCAAGCTGTACCTCCAGGGTCCAGGTGTTGTTTCCCACCATCTAATTTTAACCTGAATTTAACATTACTGTTTCAAATGCTAATCATTTCAACTGCAACGGCAAATATACCTTCAGGGAAGATTAAGTAAGCCAGACTTATTATGACCATTTCAGAGACCTCCTTGTCTGTATCAGTCAAGCACTTAGTGTTTTTCTCTGTTTGTGCTGTAGGTACCAACCATGTTTTGTACTGGAAGCATTTACTAAATCATTTGTATAAAGTGGTGTTTTAAGAAGCAGTATAAAGTTAACTTACAAAACTAGTCAATTTATGGTTGAGTCTAAGATGTTAAAATGCTTTTGCTAAAGGCTTTTTATTGGCTTTGCATAAAGTAAAACTTTTTAAACAATTGAATCAAAATAGGCTCCGGTGATGGACTAGTTATCCGTCCACAAATGTTTTGCCGACTTTCTGCAGTATAAAGTATGTTTATTAGTTTATTTTGCAAATGTTTTGTGGTACCTTCTAAAAATGCTCTTCATTCATGTTTGCTGTTATTTTGCTTAGTGTTATGTCATGAGTGCTACTGTGATATTTAATGCAATATTAGTGTAGAGGTGAAAATGATAATGTTTTGGAAAATCACAATATTTAAGCAAGCCACTTTCCTGATGTTTCATATTCATATAAGATATAAACTCCACAATATTTTACAATAATATTTCAGTATGCCTTGATCAAGCTTTAAAGAGGCACATAACGGTATAAAAGCCTAGTGGTAGAAAACCTAGTAAAGCTTTTTTTCAGTAATTTAATTGCTTCCACCCAATTGTGAATCAAGTGGAGGAATCATCAGTGAAGAGAATTATCCAGAGTAATTTCGTTCTTATCTTATCCCTTTCCTCCTACAACAGACCTTTCAACTGTGTACATTTTTACAATGTTCTCCATATGCAGGTTCTATATTAATTTAAAAGTGGAGCAACAGCTGCCATGAGATAGATGGACACTGATGTTGATGGGTTGAGTGTGGACATAAACTCTTAAAGAATGTTGCTTTACTGAGCTCAGGGGATATAAAAATACCTTTTTTGTGTGAAAAACAGTCAAATATTGTAGTGAAACATACCGCACATTCCTTAATGATCCCTGAATGGATTTGACAGCTGCTTGCAAAAGCTGTATGAACGTGCTTGTCAGATTTCGGCTTTAGAGAAAAGTTCAGCCAGTGCCTTTATGCTTACACAAGGCTACAGGCTGGCTGTGAATCTGAAATGGTTTAAAAAGAAAAAAAAGTCAAATTATACTCGATAGAAAAATTCAGTTGTTTCTTTTTTATTTCTTCTGTTCTCGACAAAGTATAAGCACAAGGTATGCTATTAACTATGTAACAACAGCATAATAACAGTAAAAATATAAAAAACTTATTGCAGAAATGAAACCTCTGTCTTCTCTCAAAATGTTCATGTTTATATAAAGGGAGTTTTTGTGTAATCTCTGTAATGGAGAATCCGATTGTGCAGGTGCCTCTGATGAAACTCTGTAAACATGTAAGTCTATTATCTAACATAAAGCATTTCCATTCTATACTACATCATAATTAAATTGACTGAATACATTTCCTTTATAACAATTGTACAAAATTCAAAAAGGTTGAAAGATTTCTTATTCGTCACAGCTAAGCATCCGAATATAAATTCATTAACATTGTAAGAACTGTCCCTTTGGAGGACCGCCCGCAGAGGGCGCCCTCGCCTGAATTGTAGAGGACAATCCTGATGGTGGCCATCTTGGGTGGGTCGCAACTATATAAACAGGTGGCCTCCATCAGGATAATGTGAAGCATTGTTGCCCTAGGCCTTGCTAAGCTTTGTGATTCACTGAACTTAATGACTCTGATGTTTTTTGACCTTTGTTTGAATTTGGACTACGCTTTGGATTACCCTTTTGGTTTGTTTGGTTGAATTAGAAGACTGTAATATATTTGACAACAACGGCTGATTATTTAAATTTTTCCATATTCCAAACACAGCAGGCCAACTCCTCCATCCACTAGTATTCCATTATCATTTAGATTAATCACGACTGCTCTATTTTACGTCTAATGCCCCTGAGTGGAAGCCAGAATTATTTATCATCTAGATTTTGAGTAGCCCATTATCATAGATTAGGTATTGATTTGAAATGATGTTAATTAAAGTTTTCTTTTTGTTTGTTTGTTTTTTTTTATCAATTTTTGTATTAATACAAATACCCTGAATATTCTGCATTCAAAGACATCCACATCTACAGTTGTCAAGAATACTGGGTTGATAAACTGTTGTTCTACTGTTTTGGGTTTAAAACCTACCACTTCCATGCTGACATTCCTTGCGGGCTTTAGCTTTATAATTGCTTGTGCATAGGGTGTCTGTCAAAACCTGTAAATGTATTAATAAAACGATGTGACCTAACAGTGTGGTTAAGGTGATGGGGTTCTAATAGTTATAACTTTGAATCCCATACTATTTGGTCCCAATGATTAACCCCATAACTCAGTTGTATGAATGAGATACAGTAGATTTAAGCCAATTCGGATAACAATGTGTGGCAATTATATGCTAAGCAAAATCACTTATAATAAGTAGGGATATGAAGTGATTATACGGCTTCATATATGATTATACGGCTATGACAGAAGCCTTTACTCCTACATGTATATCCAGTTTTTAGTTTGAGTAAACATATGGGTGTATTTTCACTTATCTAATAAAAATTGTATGTTCTGCCACTGTTCTTTATATATTGACATGTCAGTGAAGTTGACACTGTAGAAAGTAATCACTATTGTGTTGCCTTGAGAGATTATGGTTGAATGTTTCCTCTGCCATATGGCCAGAGGGGACCTGGCATAGACTCTTATCCAGTATCCCACTGAGGACAAAAAGAAGTCTATGGCTAGCAGAGGGAACTGGAAATTAGCCCAAACTCCTCTAATAGGGAAAGTGTTATGACATGTTTAGAACTCTTCAAGCACCAAGTAACTTCTGCTTAAAAGCTTACTATTTTTAGTTTTAATTAAATTACAAAGTTAGTGTATTAGCATTAGTGTAAGGAGTAGGTTTAGATTAGGATGTCAGAGTGGTGTTTGTGTGTATTACTAGGGTTAGATGTTAGGGTAATAATAGTATTTGTTTAGGTGGTAGGGTGGGCTCCGGTTAATTTCAAGGTCAGAGTTGTATTAGGGTTAAGAAATAGTTAAGGCATTACCCTGACCAAAGACACTTACAGCCTTTTTAGTTCATTTAAACAAGAACAACATGGATTTTAGATTTATGTTGTCCAACCCAGACACTGCAAGATGGGACAAGAATTTTTTTTCTTTCTTTCAGTTAACTGAGCTAATTGGCTTCAATTTCAGTGAACCCTGGACATGTGAAACAAACAGATAAGTTTACTACCACAAATCTAAGATAATGTTAAAATGTAGATATAAAATAAACATGCAGTTTTAGTTTAAATTACCTATTTAATTCATCCTTTTGACATTATATTTTAAACATGGTTCATTTTAAGGATGGATGGCTTAAATTATCTGTAACTCTTCAGTAGGTAATTATTTCATGTTTTATGATATTCAAATAGTTAAACACAAATATTTCATGGTTAATTGAAATTCAAGTTTAATTACAACCACAATATTATATAAAAAGATCACAGCTGACACGTATACAATAGTATGGAATGCTGCAACATAAGATACATTTCAGACGGTAAGTTAGAAGAGCTAGAATTGCAGTAGGCAGAAAGTTGTTGAAGCCAAATAACAGCAGACTGTAGCAACGAGACCAACTACGTAGTGACCACAGTGACAGAGTGCAACCCTCACTGCCAAACTGAAAATTGCTACATATACCAGGTTGTGAAAACCAAAGCATATGCAAGTAACTATAATCCCCAAGTTCGATGTTTTGGTAAGTTGAGCTTTGTTCAAAAGGGATTTTAATTTTCTGCTGTTATCTTATTTGAAGTTACCATGTCTTTAGTCAGCCGATACACTCCCTCTCAAGCTCTCTATTTCTTTCTCTCAGTTTCTCTATTGTTCCCTTTTCTCTCCTGTTTTCTATTTATTTTATTTTTCTCCCTTGTGTGCTTGTCAAAATGTGCTCCAAAAGAGTGTCCCTATATGCTCTCAAAATAAATTCCCTTCTATTTCATAAATAACTTTTGAAGAAATGTTTCATGCTTTATGAGTCACTGATATATATGACATATAAATGGTACATTCTTGTATAGTATTAATGTTTTTAATTAATATATGTATTTAAGAAAACAATGTTATAACAAAATGTTCTCAATCAGGATAAAAGATTTTAGTTGGGGTCTTGTTCAGGGTTAGTTAGATGGCATTAGGTGTCATGAAAGTACAGATTATTTTGTCTTTTTTATTTTTTATTTAGGGTGGGGTTGCATTTGTGGGAGGTGCAGACTAAGGTTTTCTTGCCATGTTCAAGTTTGTTCTATTTCCATGTCTAATGTTCTTGTTTATATGAAGTGGTAGCCTGGTGGTTAAGGTGTTGGACTATTACCAGAAAGACCGGGGTTCGAATCCCACCTCACTCTGGATAAGAGCGTCTGCTAAACTGTAGCTAGCTTTGCTATGCAAGTTAATTATGCTATCTTAACTCTGCCTTTGTTTACTTGTGACCTTTGATTCCCTTGTGTTTCCTTTTGGAATTGACTATTTGTACCACTAATAAACATTCATCTTTTACCCGCTTATTCTTGAATTCGGGGTCACGGCGGTCTGCTGCGCCTTACCCAGCAAACATAGGGTGAGAGGCGGGAGTACACTCTGGACGGGTCGCCAGTCCATCACAGAGCACCACATAGACAAACAACTATTAACACACACATTCAGTCCTATGGACAATTTAGACTCATTAATTGACCTAATCTGCATGTTTTTGGACTGTGGGAGGAAACCAGAGTACCCGGAGGAAACTCACGCAAGCGCGGGGAGAACATATGCAAACTCCGCACAGAAAGGATCCTGGCCCAGGATTCGATCCCGGGACCTTCTTGTTGTGAAAAATAAAATGTTTCATTGAATTTATTAAGAAAATATAACCATGCATTGTGTTATAACATGGTTTTACAGAAATTTCTTCCTTCGAGCCCCTCAGCATTTGTAGTAATCCACAGCACTCCAGTTTAAATTTTTGTACTGTCTTATACGTTTATCTATAGCTTATCATTAGCTGTTTATTGCCTATACAGTTTAAAGTATTTGGTCTATGATCATAAAACAAAGACACACTTTGATTTTGTGATTCAATATGTGAAGTTCAGTTTGCTCAGTTCTGCTGTTATTAAGCCTTTGTCTATTGATCCTGAGTTTGACCTTGCTTTTTGTTTTGTTGATTCTGCCTGCTCTGCTGTTTGCCGATTGCCTGTTTATAGACTATTTTTAAATGCGGTGAAAAGTGGTCGCTAGATAGAATTTAACACCTAATCAGGAGTCATAGGATGACCAAAATGCTATTGCTATGTTGCTTAGCAAGACTATAACTTAGAGGTTTGAATGAAATAAATGTAAGCCACTGGTCAAAAGAAACCTTTTCAATCTTTTCAATTAGACATTTATTTAAATTTATTTGAATATTGTTGGATTTAATTGCCTTTAAAACTGTAAAAGCTTAATGATTTGCTGAAATATACATATTTATTAAATGGGATTTTCATTGTGGGTGCTGTTTTGATATTTAGTTATTATTACAAACATCACAAGAAAGCCAATAGATTTAATAAAGTAACTTTTAACATTACTTTTAACTTTTTAACATTTTTTACATTATTTATCTGATGCTTCTATTAGATTTAATGTCAGACAAAGGGGAGGTTATCCTCTTTTGACCAATCTTATAATAAATAGATAGTAAAAGTTTTCATTTCTCAGGAAAATTGGCACCTGCAGAAAAGTGGTATGGAAGGTAATGTAGCGTAGCATTGTGTTATTGAGCTGAAGGGCAGCCATTTTACATTGCAATATTTACTTCTGCAGTTAATATAAAAGCCTAAAAGAAATTGCTTTATGAGACCCTAAAGTAAAATGAATTTTGACTTGTAATAAGGTATATCAAAAGGTGCCAGGCAAGAGGAAGACCAAGGATAAGGTTTATGGATGTAGTGAGGGAAGAAATGCAGGTAGTTGGGGTAAAAGAGGCAGATGTAGAGAACAGGGTAATGTGGAGATGAGTTATCCGCTTTGGCGACCCCTACAGGGGGTCTGAAAGAAGGAGGAGAAGAAGAGGAAGAAGAAGAATCTGCATGTTTTTGGACTGTGGGAGGAAACTCACGCACGCACCAGAAGAACATGCAAACTCTGCTCAGAAAGATCGCCGGTCCAGGAATCGAATCCGGGACCTACTTGTTGTGAGGCGGGTGTGCTAACCGCTGCACCACAGTGCCGCCCAAATATCAGTATATGCAGTATATTTTTAATTTTAGATTAAGACATCAAGATTGCTTAATTACACTAATATGCTAATCATTTTGAGATATTGGGCTTTTACGATGATTCTGTTTACATTTAATTTATTTAATCTTAAAATAAATGTAATTACTTGCTATCTGTTTTGGTGTGGCATATAAATAAGTACATCATTTAGCAGTTGCCCGTATCCAGAGCGATGTACAAAAACATTTTTAGTTTCATCACTGAATTGATCTCAAAACAAAGTGCAATAACCCCAAAACTGAGAAAAAAAGAGCACTGTTTTTAAACAGATTTTAAATGTGTTTAGTATTTGCAAAAAATACGTTTTCAGTCATCTCTTGAGGACAGCCAGTGAGTCTGCTGTTCTGATAATAATAGGAAGCTTAATCTACCATCTTGGTACCAGAACAAAGAAAAGACAGACCTATTTGACTCTTAGGGGATAGTGGCACCAATTGAGTGTTGCTTGGGGATCTGTGGGAGGCAGAGCTGCCAAGAGCAAGTTGCAGTAGTCTAGTTTGAAAACAAGAGACTGCACATCAACTGTATATCTTGAGAGGACAATAATAGTCACAAACATATGATGTTGTAACAGACTAACCATGCAAGTTAGCAACAAATTTGGAGAAAAACAGTTGCAACATGATTATGTGAGTTGGAAAGATCAGTTCAGTTCTTTTTGTTCATGGTGATTGCACTCAGCTGAGATGAGAAGCAGTTCTGTTTTGCTGAGGTTAAGTTCTAACTTATGAGATGCCATACACAATGATATGTCAATTTGGCAAAAACCTTTATGCAGAGAAACTTTTTTTTTTAATGCAAACAAGCAATTTTGAGTCTTGCTCTGGGGCCAAGTTGTGGTAAATTTGTGGTGCTGGGACTTAAACCCTGAACTTCTAATTAGCTGTCCAAGACCTTGAACACTGCACTACCACTCTCTTTACCAACAACTTTTCCAAGTGAGTGGATAGGAGAGGAAAAATAGAGGGGGTAGATGTTGTTCAACTTCATGTTACCTGATGTGAATGACTATCCAGGTAGGAAGCAAACCACTGCCATGCTGCTTCAAAAATACCCAGACTGTTGAGGGTGGACACGAGAGGATCATATGGTTGATCCTTTTAAATACAACTCAACAGATTCATTGTGAGGGTAGTCATTGTAGAGTGTGCTAATTTTAAAGTAAGGCTAGATAGGATCATGGGGTTGTTCTGTGAGCGGTAGGGTGACAGTTGATTTCAAATTCAAGTAATTTTGAAATAAATTAGAGAAGTTATGCTGTTTTGTCGTTGTAGATTTCTTGGGCTCCAGAGTAGAATGGAAGTAATCTGTGGTCTCTTGAAGAATGGTGGTACCTAACCAGAGGATAAAACACTGGTAATGACTGTAGATATGAAAGGGAGAATTTTAAGATTGATAGGCTAGAGTATTGTAGAAGAACGACAGGGTGATTTTTTTTAATGAAAAAGTGTGAGTCCTGGTTGAGCAGTGTATGTTTAGTCAACAAATAAATTTTTCATCTTTACCATAGAAAGGAACTAAATTCATATGCAAACAGGAGAGGATGGAACAGGGGGGCTGGGATGTTGAGTAGCAATGAGATGGTTGAGATTTTTTGTGGAAGATGACTTGTAGAAGGCAGCCTTGGCAGAGTTCACAGCCAAGCAGAACTTGGACAAGAGAGCATTGAAAGAGGCAATGTCTGTGATGCCATTTGAACTAGATTAAATAACAGAAAAACAGGGTAGTTGTTTGTGAAGATTCTGGGGCTGTGAGCCTTTGAAAAAGAAAAAGAAAACTGCAGGTCCAAGCAGTAGGCTGAAAAATGAAATTTGACATATTGTTTTTTTTCTGACAAAAAGCTTAAAGGGTGTTTGTATTAAAATTTACATTTAGGCTACATTGTTCTCATGAGACATAAACTGGTCAATTTAGTAAGGCTTATAGATTCGTAATTCTTATATTTTTTCCACATAATCCCCAACCCTCAAATGATTTAGTATTGTTTTGTTGATGACAAAATCATCAGCATGTGACATGCCGCTTTCTGAAAAGAGCATATTTCAAAATCTGACAGTTTGCTGTCATGGTACCATTGGGTGACATCAAACTACTAAAGCCTACATTAGGCCCCTGCTGTTGCAGCAGAGATGTGTGTTGATACACTGTGTGCTTTGATACACCAGAACAGGCGCATGGATTAGTTTTGAGGAAAAATATTAGCATTTAACACATCTGCACAAACTTGTGTGTATATTCCAGAGGGATACACTCTGGGTTGAAACAAACACTTAATCAGAAATGCCTTTATAGTTCTATTCCCCAAAATTATACTTTCTCCATTTTCTAATTTGTTTGTCATCCCGCTAAGATCACATTATTATCTTGTCTGTGCTTTTTGCTTACCTCTTTCAACTATCTGCAAAGTTTTATTTAATATTCGGTCTATATATTTTGTCTGATTTGAAGTGACATTTGAAATTTACTCAATAAAATATTTAGATAAAGTGATGATTACATATTTTAATCTATAGTAACAGCTGTATAACATATTGCATTGTGTACAGTACACAAAAAAGATAATAATAAATAACTTAATGCATATGTTAATAATGTTAATATGCTAATAATTAAATAAAAACAATGGTGAAATTTGGCACAGTTTATGTTTATTTGGTCATTTATGAAAAAAATCATTAACAGTTTTGTATAAAGTAACCACAGAGTTTTCCTTAGCAATATTTATTTTTCATTCATTCATTCATTCATTCATTCATTCATTCATTCATTCATTCATTTTCTTACCCACTTATTCACGAATTCGGGCTCACGGGGGTCTGCTTTCGCCTATCCCAGCACACATAGGGCGAGAGGGTACATGCTGGATGGGTCGCCAGTCCATCTTAGGGCAACACATAGACAAACAAGTAGTACCCAGAGGAAACCCAAGGAAGCGCTGGGAGAACATGCAAACAGCACAGAAAGATTATCGGGACTTTCTTGTTGTAAGGCGACCGTGCTATCCACTACACCGCTGCACGTACCTAATATGTATTTTATTTACTAAAAATATTGGGTGTTACTCTAAGTAAAAACAGGAATGGCTTCATATCTAATCAACAAAGGTTAACACAACTTTCAGTGAAATTAATTGATAACAGTTAACAGCAAACAACAAATTTATACTGTACTAGAACATCCACCATGTTGCATGTTGCTGCCATATATGCATTACATATAGGTATACTCTACTGAACAGTACATTTATTCCCAAAATAATTGGCCAACAAAATGGCATTTTCAAGTAAGTGCATAATTTATGTGATTGACATTGGAATTGTACATATTAGCAGAACCACAGAACTTTTAAAAATATTTTCAGCCTTGCCAGGGACTTGACCTCAATCTCAGGATTGTATCTTAAGCAATGCGAATGACTTGGGCTATGTCTTTAAAAATGCATGGCTCAGTGCAGGTGTTGAGTCCTCTGCAGCAGCACGCCTGTGATATATGGATGCTTTATTGAGCGGTGAGTAGTTTTGAATGTGATGTATTAGGATTTGGTGGTGTGGATGGCATACTCGTTTGAAGGAAGTGATAGCTCCATTTCACTGAATGTTGATTACATTACTTGGTGATGATAAATGGCTTTAATTAAATTTTGTCTATGATTTATGAAGTATACCTGGTCTTATGCAAGGCCAATGAACCGTACGCTCAATGCATGTTATTGTGTGAGAATGCTTAAAAACTGCTTCTGTTTCGAGCAATGAGGCTAAACAGTCGTGTTTACCCCAATACAGCTGAAGTTGTTTTTCAGTGCTGCACTTAATTGCTATCAGACAAAGGCTTGCAGAGCATTGGTTTGGATACACTTCTTTAGATTTAGAATTAATGCTGTGAGTGCAAAGCTCAGTCCTGGAACTGCAAAAAGGCTTTAGTTTGAGCTATAATTAAAGAACTACGAGAATTAATTCACTCGTTTTAGGCACCCATTTCTTTTAATCAATGTTGTCGTTATCATGCATTAATGTCCATTTGATCGAGTTACCCTGGTGAGCATTGTGCTGAGCCATGTGCTGATAAAGAAGAAATGTGAAAGTCTGGGATTATATGGGACTAAGTGGAGGAAATGAAAGATGCACACAGTTAAGCCTAAAGCTAATCTAGCTGACATTTAAAAATAAAGACGTATGAATATCAGCATAAATACCATAGCCTTTTAGAGAAATCCTCAAATCAGAGCAGAATTCTGACAAACAGAATTGAGAAAAAAGTCTCAAATCAATGCAAATGGTGAAAGGAAGTTTTTTAGAGAATTAAATTAATGGTTGGGGCCAATGATGAGGGAAACTGACGTACTACAGTTATAAAGCATAATTAACATCAACACAACAACCAACAGCAACATGTTTGAATAGTGCAATGTGAATCTGGTTTCAAAATATAATTTGTGTACAAACCCGATTCCAAAAAAAGTTGGGACACATTGTGAATAGAAACAGAATGGAATGATGTGGAATTGTCAAGTTTCAATATTTTATTCAGAATACAACATAGATGACATATCAAATGTTTAAACTGAGAAAATGTATAATTTTAAGAGAAAAATAAGTTGATTTTGAATTTCATGGCATCAACACATCCCAAAAAAGTTGGGACGAGGTCATGTTTACCACTGTGTGGAATTCCCTCTTCTTTTTATAACAGTCTGCGGGACTGAGGAGACAAGTTGCTCTAGTTTAGGAATAGGACTGTCCCATTCTTGTCGAATACAATCTTTCAGTTGGTCAACTGTCTTAGTTCTTCGCAGCCGTGAGTAATCGATGCAGTATGTGGTCTGGCATGTTGGAAAGGTCTTCCTTGAAAGAGACGACTTCTGGACGGGAGCATATGTTGTTCTAGAACTTGCATAAACCTTTCAGCATTGATTGTGCTTTTCCAGATGTGTAAGCTGCCCATACCATATGCACTCATGCAAATCCATATCATCAAGGATGCAGGCTTCTGAACTGAGTGCTAATAACTACTTGGGTTGGCCTTGTTCTCTTTAGTCCGGATGAAAATTTTGCTCTAGGCCTCTACACCTCAGACAGCTTTACAGCTACAAGTGAACCTCGGAAGTTCTTAATAAAAGTTATTCTCTTAATACCTGCTCTCACTGCTGCCTTACTAATCATATCCACTTCCTGCTTCACCATCTCCACATCATCCAAACTTCTCTCTCTCTCATTCTCCTCATTTATCAGCTGTTCAAAATACTCTCTCCACCTTCTCAACACACTCTCCTCACTAGCCAACACATTTCCATCTGTATCCTTTCTTGCTTTAACTTGCAGTACATCCTTCCCATCTCTGTCTCTCTGCCTGGCCAACCGGTACAAATCATTTTCTCCCTCCTTAGTG
>JAOTRA010000036.1:3506072-3525555 GCA_026260255.1 Pseudolaguvia tuberculata | reverse complement strand
ATCCACCACCAATGTTCCTGGCCTTACTGCCTTTCCGCCTGGTCTCCTGAACACACAACACATCCACCTTTCTACGCTCCATCATGTCAGCTAACTCTCTCCCTTTACCACTCATAATACCAACATTTTAAGTACCCACCCGAACCTCCACTCTCCTACACTTCTCTTTTGCATTTGTTGTATTGTTGCATTGTCTGGTTTTAAACAAGTGAGATAAAGGCGTGGGATGTTAAAACGATAACTGTTTATTGTGGCTATAATATGTAAGAAGGAACAAACTCTCTGACGTTCTACAACATAAAAGAAAAGTATAAAATATGTGAGGTGTAATTCATTAATCTATTAAACAATAAAATTGTTGTTAATTTACAAAATAATAATATATTTCCGACCATAATCCGGAAAATACCAGGATCTGCATGAAGTGCAGACTTTTAATTCATTGTCTTTATACATAGTACTATGCAAAACTTTAAGGCAGGTTATTTACAGAATATTTATTTGATAAATGTCAAAACTAAATAAAATTTGGCATGACTACACTTAAATTCAATAGTTACACAAGTGAACAAATATTATAAACTTGCAGTAAGTCAGCAGGGTCTCTCTTGACAGCATATAGCACAGAAATATTTGTTGTCAGTGTTCTAAGATCAACAGCCTACCTGCTGGGTTCCTTCAAAAACTTTGGGCAAGTCAGTGATGCTGTTTTGTGTCAGAATATTGGGGAGATTTAGTTGGATGCAAGTTCAAAATACACATTCATCTACAGTTAAAATAGTAAAATAACAAGGATATACAAGACTAAACTAGAACTTGCACTTAAAACATGAACTTATGAATTGACTATGACTGACCAGTAATAATGCCGAAAATAGACAAGGAATGACAAAAATATATACCACAAACTAATAGGAGACAATTACCTAAACTCAAAACAACTGAAGACAGTGTAGAACAACTCATAATAGAATAAGACTTACAAATACAAGGTCAATTCAAAACATTTTCACAAATGGCTGCATTACAGGGCATTTTGACATTGTATTCCTACAAATTTTTATTTTGCTTTCTATTTATTTACTTATTTGTTCATTTAATTTATTGGTCTAGAATTAGTCTTCTAATTTAACTGTCTAGAATATTTGCATATACCATAAAATTCTGCATATATCATGGGTGGCGCGGTGGCAAAGTGGTTAGCACGATTGCCTCAAAACAAGGTGTTGCATGTTTTCCCCGCGCTTGCCTGGGTTTCCACCGGGTACTTTGGTTTCCTCCCACAATCCAAAAACATACACGCTAGTTTTATTGGTGAGTCAAAATTGCCAAATTGGAGTGAATGTGTGTGAATGGTCGTTTGTCTATGTGTGCCGTGCGATGGACTGGCGAACTGTCTAGGGTGTATCGCTGCCTAGACACCAACAGACCTCCATGACCCTGAATTAGGGAATAAGCGGGTACGAAGATGAATGAATGAATGAATGTTCTGTAAATATCATTCTTACCCGCTTATTCCTGAATTCAGGGTCACGAGGTCTGCTGGAATGATACTGTAATACAAGTTTTTTTCTTGAGAAAAGGAGGAGAAGTTTAGGAGAGTGGAGGTTTATGGGACAGCACATGTATGATGTTTTGGAGACAAGGTCAAGGAGGCCATGTTAAGATGGTTTGAACATGTGCATAGGAGAGACATGCAGTATATTGATAGAAGAATGCTGAACATAGAGGTGCCAGGCAGGAGCAAAAGAGGAAGACCAGGAAAGAGGTTTATGGATGTGGTGAAGGAAGACATGAGGTGAAAAAGTCAGATGTATTCAGGGTATTCTGGAGAAGAGTGTGTGGTGACCCCTAACGGAAGCAGCTGAAGGGAGAAGAAGAAGTTAGGAGCCCAAAACACACAATGAGTTATTTTGTTGCAATGTAATCTATCTTTTATACAGCTCATAAGGGACTTTCATGTTGCCATGTTCTGGACTATTAAATGAAATATACCTTATTAAGATGGCTAACGAAAACAGTGAATAAAGGATTATTTTGAATTGTTGAAAGTTCATTAAACTTTCACCCAGTGTTCTGTAAGTAGTTTAGCTAAAAGTTTGTGGCAATTACAGAAAGACTTATATTTATGCTTGTTTTCATTGGAGTTTTTGAGATTTTCTACTATTTTCTTTGCTCTTAATTAGCTTATGAATATCTGTAAGCATTCTACTTTCACTTGTATTAACTATAATTTTGTTATGGGTGTAGAAGAAGGTTCATATCCATGATGCAGTTAACTAGCTTAATTAGCAATTCGCTCAACCACAGCAACCGTTCAAAAAACAAAACCGAGGATTAAGTAAGTGTTCGTGATACACTACAAACAAGAACTAAAAACAATGTTAAATACGCTTATTATGCACATCCATGAACACAGATTATATTTACAATTACAATTATCCATGCTGAAGTTAGCAGTGTTCTACTTAAATAGTGCACCCTTTAAAACGGAAGTTAGTTAAACTTTTTTATTCAATAGTGTAATCTAGTTTTATATTGTATATTATATAAAACTATAATTATATATATAATTATATATTAGTATAATATATTTTATATATATAAACTTTGTTTTTTTGCTTATTTACCCCCTCCCCCATTATTTTCCAGCACTGTCCTGATTAAAACGATAATTATAATTAATAATGCATCTGAGATTTCAGCCAGGAGGCTTTCATGGACATTAAATAGATGAATTAGCTAGTCCCAGCTGATTTCTCCTCCTTCACATTGAGAAAAGAAGGTAAATATCACCATGACTTTTTAATTAAAAGTAATATCTGTAGGAAAGGACATAGACTACAAGGTACTTTTTGTAGTCAAATGAAATGGGTCCTGTATGCACTTTTTGTGCATACAGGACCCATTCCTGTATGCACAAAAAGTGCAAAACCTTGTCTGTTTATTGACTATCTACTTTCTATGGAGTGGGAATGCTTATTTGTATGCTAAGTGTTCGTGTCAAATCACTTGATTTCCTGAGACCCGTCTGCAATAGCCATTGTTTTTCTGGGCTCTAATTGAAGTTTGTATTTGCATTTGTTCTGACAGGCATGTTATAATGAAGCATGACAACTGACATCCAGACAGGAAGAGTTTTTATTGATATGAATACAAAAGAAATAACTTGTATGTATAAACTTTTTCTTAAAATGTTAACAACTAAAATATTTCTTGACAAATTTTGCCAGTGGTATGAATAATTTTGGGCTAACATCTTGTGACATTGCGGCTGTCACATATTTTGCTGGCACTTGTCAGCTGTCAATAATAAAGAATTACTGAAAATATACTAAAAGTCTTTTTTCAAAGTTAGTTTAAGGTTAGCTGTTTAGTGGTTTTTTGTAATTTATTTTGGAGATAAATATATTTCTCTAACTTTCCTAGTTATTAGCAGACATGGCACAGGGTGGATTGCAAAGACAGTCATCAACTCCTGCACTTTGTATAAGGGAAATTAGCCTGCCCTGCACTATTTGCTAACTAAAATTTTGGACAATGTACTTCACATTTGTTGTATATCAAGCCATACTCTAAGATTAATTTTTGTTTACTTCAGATGTGTACCTAGTAGCTAGTCTCCAAAAAGAAATCTACTGAATTTTGTTAGATGTGATGTTTGTGTTTTTTGGTTGAATGGTTTGTGCTTTGGGCAAAGAAAAGGAAAAATGATAAAGAAATAGGTACATTTTACTATGACTTTCTTCTATTTTAATTACTTCCAGTGTTTAATTGGACGCTTACTTTGACGCTTATTTAGATTTGCATTTGCGTAGAGCTTTCTCACTCCTATGTTTTTTTTTTAAAGTAGGATGATGCTGATGAAGCTATGTCATGACTGGTAATTTAGTGTAAGGCAATAAGAACTGATTTCCTATCATCCTGCACACCATCTGTTATTGTGCTTGGTGCTTATCAGGCTGCTGAATATTCATCTCACCCATCATCTGATTAAATTAGTTCCCAATCAGTTTCTGAGTGGAAATGATTCTGTAATAAACAATACACTTTTATTAAGATAATCATAGTTTGTCTGAGATTGTTCGAGTTAACTATGTGTTAGTTCTAGTGGCATGCTTGTCTGTCAGTAGAAGCTAAATTTCCACATTAATGCGTTATTATACAGATGTGTACAATTAGTAATTGAAATTTAGCAAGGCTATTATTTCTTCTATAATGCTGCAGTGCCAGTCAGGCTTAAATATGCATTTATCATGACAGATATATATTTCATACATTTGTAATTAAATAAAATTCCTCTTTGAAGAAAATATGAAATTTATTTATGCTTAACAAATTAATTTATTATAGATAATTTATTCAAGAGATATGTCAAAACTCAAAGAATTATATACATACATTTAATTACATTTACATTTAAAAAAGGTGATACTTTTATGTATTCATTTATTTAAAAAATGTTTTGATTTAGCTTTATCAAAGCCCATGGTTAAGCCTATTAGTTTCTAATATACTTTAGTCAGTACTAAATTTGAATGAAATATTTTCTGTATAAAAGTGCTGATTAGAATGATTAGGGGCAAGATTAATACAATGAAAGTATGCCACTACAGCATGAAAATGTAAAAATTATAATCGGTGTAACTTCAAACATAAAATCTTCAAAGATAAGTGCAGCTTCATTACCACATGATTTTTTTTTCTTATTTGTTAACGCTTTCCAGTTTATAAAGGATAAGCTTTCTCGTTCGTTCATAGTATTAGAGGGATTATTAGTTCATGTGAATTTGCACATACTACTCACCTCACATACTTAAAAAAAATCAACAATATACAATATGGAAGTATGCAATTTTAAAAACAGTGCAAGTTTATCTGTGCCATTCTTTCTATTTTATGAAGAATAAATGAAAATGACCAAATCATTCAGTATACATTTAGAATAAGTTTGTTGGCCAGGGACCAAAATAGTGATGTAGTAGAGACTCTGGGGATTTGTAAGAGGCCTTGTCACGTGGGCAATAAATCTCATGTTAAGTGGCTGTGTTGCAGTTCTTGTAATTGATACTGGTGTAGTTAAGGTGCAACGTGACACATTCACAGCATGCAAAATGGAAGCTAATGTTTCGCTTAGACATGTTTTATGCGCTCTAGTGGGTTCTCAGCAGATGAGGGTCACCTACGTGCCTCATGAATCTTTAAACAGCTGCTGGGTGCAAAAGTGTCAATAAGGAGATCACTGAGGCTGTGTTTTTTTCCACCCAATTTTTTATTCGTCACCACTTTGTCTGTCACTCACTTTCTCTCAAGTTCAGCATTCCTCAGCAGCATCTGTGCCGACACCAAGAACAACACATGATGTGAAACCAATGCTTTTAAAAATACCATAATAATTAATGGTAATTTAGTGGTGAGTGTGTTAAAATATAAAATACGTGTTCTTTTTAAGATCCAGGAATATGATTATTGCCAAATGGATGGAGAAAATAGTTGTAAAGATCAAAGCAAAGTGGTTTTGATCAAAAAAAAAAGATGTCTTTGTAATCTTTGTTTATGTACATGGTTATTTTCTATTTTCTGAAATGTAAGTGCATAAAAGTGCATAAACCTTTTTAACCCTCAGACAAAAGCAGATGGTGCAATTGAAAGTACACAGAGCATTTAACAGCATCTACCACAACATGATGTGAAATGTCAGTTATAGTTACAGATCCACAGAACAATAGAGAAAATATTAGGAAGTATAAGTCGATAAACAAAAAAAGTTGAACATATGATGTAAGACAATGAAAAAAGCTGCATGTTTTAAAAATTTGGTTTTTGGAACAGAGGCTTATATCAGGGCTTATATACTGGCCACCAGCCAGAAGTACGTCATGAATTTCTTAGTTTGTGATTCATTCATTCATCTTCTTTACTGCTTATTCCTGAATCCGGGGTCACCGGGGTTTGCTGCACCTATCCCAGCACACATGGGGCGAGAGGCGGGGGTACACCCTGGACAGGTCACCAGTCCATCTCAGGGCAACACTTAGACAAACAACTATTCACACACACATTTACTCCTATGGACAATTTAGAATCACCAATTGACCTAATCTGCATGTTTTTGGACTGTGGGAGGAAACCGGAGCACCCGGAGGAAACCCATGCAAGCGCGGGGAGAACATGCAAAGTCCGCACAGAATGATCCCGGCCTGGGATTCGAACCCGGAACCTTCTTGTTGTGAGGCGACTGTGCTATCCACTACGCTACCTTGCAGCGGTTCTTAGTTTTAGTTTCTTTTTAAAGGAATGGAACATGTGTATTTGTTCTGTCTAAAGTTTTGACACTCTGTTGGCACTTTCACTCAAAATTTCAATAAAGACTTATTTTCTAAGTTACTATTGGGTTATTCAACTTTTTCCTATCTTGATTTTTAATGTAAAACTTAACAGTATTTGTGTGCTGCCTTCTTCTACAGATTGCAATGTCTGGCTAGACCTCTGGCTAAGCTTCCCGCAGTCTGTTGAATGTTTAGTTTGTTGCACAGACTTTCTGCAACTCAAAGAATACATAGTTGAAAGAACACAATCCTCAAATGTTGAATCATTGCAAGAAAAATAAAAACATGAAATGCTGTGCACACATGGCATTGCATTTTGTTTGTGACATGTAATCAATATTAGAAGTAAAGCTTTCACTGTAGAGCATTTTCATCACCCAATCTTTGTACTGAAATGAAATGTGCTGATTTTCATTTTGACACATTTTGACTCTTTTGAATCAAAATGTCTTGGTCTGCAGAATTCACACCATAACTATTAAAAATGTTGGAGCTGTCCAATGCTTTTTTTGTAGTATATCTGTGGTGTTGATTTTTTATTTTTTTTTTACATAAATTCAGCATTGGTGTGGAGTAATACCATGTAATACCACACTGCTTTGTGCACTACATAATTTTTCAGAGTAATTGGTCTTTTAAAAGAGCATCATTAATGTGATAAATGAAAAGCATCAGCCACATGCACACTGCTGTTTTAATACACAAACGCTATTTTACAATGTGATATGCAAACATTTAGTAGATCAAGATAAAGAGAAAGATATTTCAGTAAAATAGCAAAAAGTCAATGTATAATTGCACATAAAATTAAAGTATGCGCAACAGCATATGACTATATTTATTTAATCATCTTCTACCCAGCTTATTCCCTAATTCAGGGTCCCATGGGTCTGCTGGCGCCTTACCCAGCACACATAGGGTGAGATGCAGGGGTACACTCTTTGACAGGTTGCCAGTCCTGCACAGAGAAATAAGTAAACGAACAACCACTCGCACAAACACTCACTCCTATGGAAAATTTAGAATTACATATCAAGCTAATGTACATGTTTTTGGACTGTGGGAGGCAACCAGTTTAACCCATGCAAACGCAGGAAGAACATGCAAACTCTGCACAGAAAGACCCCTTGACCGGGAATCAATCCCAGGACCGTCTTGCTGTGAGGCAATCATGCTAACCACTATGTCACTGCGCCACCTCGCAAATGACTATATTTTATTTTAAATTAAAAATATATTTGTTACATTCAAATTAATATAGTCACTTTTTGCATTCATAACCATTATATAAACCTTTGATACTTTTATTCATGTACGACTTGCAAGTCAGTTGCTTTTATTAAGATAACTGCATTTTAAATGGTTATGGGTGTAAATCAAATATGTTGCGTAACAAGCTGTTAAATGCCTGTTATCTGTCCTTTAGGTACATCAGCAGAAATAGTCAGATGTTATCTCAATCACATACAATGTCCCGGAACAAGAAAGTGCATACACTTCAACAAGCTCTGTAACGGAGCCAAAGACTGTGCAGATGGCTTTGATGAAGGAGTTCACTGCAGAGGTAAGATACAGCATCCATATTCATTTGAATCATGCAGATGTCTGATCATCTAAGCTGCCACTGAGACAGAAGTGACACTTTGGACACCAAAGTAGATGTATCTTTGTATATGTATATTTTTCTATCTATTTGCAAACATTCCAGTCATATCAACAATCAGATATGTTTTTTCATCTCAGAAAAGATTAATACTTTTAGTTATACAGTACTATTGCTGCAATCCCTCCATTGGCGTCTGGTAGCTAACCACATCAGAGTTATAAACACTGATGCTTGCTTCCAAAGTCAAAATGGACCAGTTTCTCAAAGCAATTATCACTTTCTGCATTGCACAACAGTCCCTCTTATCTTCAAGCACTGCTCATATTGTTATACCATCTATTAGGGTAAAAAATAGGGCCAGGTCTGCATTAACATTCCTCAATGTTCAAGTACCGCGTGATTTTTCTTCCCGCTCTTACGTGGGTTTCTTCCGAGTACTCCGGTTTCAACTCACCGTCCAAAAACATGCAAGTTAGGTTCAGTGGTGAGTCAAAAATTGTAAGAGTGATAAGAGTGAATGTGTGTGAGTGGTTGTTTGTCTATGTATGTCTTGCATATGTGGAGTGATGAACTGTCCAGGGTGTACCCATGCGTCTCGCGCTCGGATAGGCACCAGCAGACTCCCGTGGCCCTGAATTAGGGAATAAGCGGGTAAGATGATAAATGAATGAAATGACAAAACTTCTGACTAGATCTGAACCAAATAATATATAGATAATATTTAACTAATATTCTTCTGGACGTTCAAGAAATACTCAGATACCAGCCAAAACAAAAATTACAAAAATTAATTGGTGTGTTCTATATTACATATACAAACCTGATTCCTGTGTTGGAGCATTGTACAAAATGTGTTTGAACATTGTACAAATTGTGAATAAAAACAAAATGCAATTAAGTGGCATTTTCAAATTTCAATATTTTATTCAGAATAAAATAGATGACATATCAAATGTTGAAAGTGAGACATTTTGAATGCCAAATATTTGCTCATTTTGGATTTCATGAGAGCTACACATTTCAAAAAAGCGGGGACAGGTAGCAATAAGAGGTCGGAAAAGTTAAATGTACATATAAGAATCAGCTGGAGGTCCAATTAACAACTCATTAGGTTAATTGGCAAGAGTGAAAGTGTCTGTCATAAGTCAAGATGGGCAGAAGATCACCAATTACCCCAAAGCTGCGGAGAAAAATATCGGAGAAGCGGAGAAGTTTCTCAGAGAAAATTGCAAAGAGTTTAAATTTTTCATCATCTATAGTGCATAACTGAGATGGACTGGTGACCTGTCCAAGGTGTTCCCCCACCTCTCACCCTACGTGTGCTGGGATAGGTGCACCAGAGCCTTGTGACTCCGAAATAGGGAATAAGCGGGTAAGAAGATGAATGAATGATTATAGCTCATAATATTATCCAAAGATAGTATCTGGAGCAAGTTTCAAGGCCGGAAGTGGACCAAACTGGATTTAAAATGGACTGTGGCAAAGTGGAAAACTGCTGTGGTCAGACGAATCAAAATTTGAAGTTCTTTTTGGGAAACTGGGACGACATGTTATCCGGACTATAGAGGACAACTACAACCCAAGTTGTTATTAGCAACCAATTCTGAAGTCTACATCTAGGTATTGCCTAGATCCGGGTACTGAAATGGCCAACATGCAACCTAGATCAAGTTTTCTACAGTTTTTACTTGCACAATTGGTTAGCTAATTGATCATTTTAGCATTTCACTACCTGATATATACTGTTTGTCTTTGACAGTAGGCTACAAAATTGTGCATGGCTCTCAACTTATCAAACTTCCACTACCTGCTAAAAAAACAGGTGAAACATGTCTCAAGCACCAGGTGCAATGTTGGACACAACCCACTGTTGCCTGACAATCGTCTAAAGCACAATAACCAGTAAGCACAGCCACCTAGTCTCTGTGATACATAATACACACTCTGTAGGTTGCACTGCGTGGATGCCCATTAGCTGTCCAAATCTGTGACCTTTAGTGAACTGAAAGAACACAGCACCCACACGAGGTCGGCTCACCCTGCTGATACTGCCCTTTGATCTAATGTCTGCCTGAAAAAAGCCACTCACCCATATGAAACACAAGATTACTGTCAGGTCAAATTTGACTTTTGAATTCCATTTGTGTCTAGAGCAACATTTTTTGTTTATTCTTAGCCAAAAGGTTGATATGTCCTTAAAAGATTCTCTTCTAGAATTTACTGTGATGCTTAGCAGCAAAGACGAGAGGATTCTATAGAGTTTTTTGTTGAACACTTTGGTTTAGTGCAAGGAATATCACCTTAACCATTATGTCATACCTTTTTGAGTTTTGTTTTTCATCTCATAAGCTCAGGGACTTTTTCCTGCCCTAAAGGCAGGTCTTGCCTTGAAACATATCTTAGTGCAACAAACTGTAATAGCCTCCTAGCACACTGATGCAGTGAACAAAGATGAGAAGGCAAATATGAAGCTTGGTCTTTATTTTGCGAGTGGTGTCTAGAGGCTACAGTGATGTATCACAGAAAGTTATCCTAAGGTCTTAGGAGACATTAAGCTACATTACATTCATTGTTCTCCCTTTCCATTTGTTTGTTTTTAGATACAGCTAATTAAGCAGTGAAGGCAGGTGCGATAAATCCTCCCTCTGCTTCTATTTTCCTCCAGTGTTTACCCTGCTGCTCTCTGAATACCAAGATTATTTAAACACAACTCTGTTTTGCTGGACCATTATCAGAATGGACCATTTAAATCTCATGCAAAAGGCCATAGATCTGTGTATGTAAACACTCTAGTTCACAGATATGCTTTGTGTGCCAACTTTTGTTATTCCAAATGTAGAAAAAAATACATGCAAACTCCGCACATAAAAATCCCTGACCCGAGAATTGAACCCTGGACCTTCTTTTTGTGGGGTGACAGTGCTATCCACTACGCCACCGTGCCGCCCACTTTACTTAATATTTTATACCTAATTTCACAGCAAGTGTGGAAAGCCATTGCTGAAACTATTGAGCACAGCTGATTGGTTGCTTATCAATGACATATGCCTTCTGAGCATTTTATTCACACTCTTTAATTTGTGTTATTTTAAAATACTTAATTCTTGGGTTTAATTAACTTCTTGTGTTTTATTCCTTTTATGCTATACAAAAGTTGATGTTGGGGACGGTGGTGTAGTGGGTAGCAGGGTGGCCTCACAACAAGAAGGTCCGGGGATTCGATTCCCGGGCCAGGGATCTTTCTGTGTGGAGGTACACTAGATTGATTCATGATGCGAAAATTGCCCATAAGTGTGTGTGAATGGTTGTTTTGTCTATGTGTGCCCTACATTGAAATGGTAACCTGTCCAGGTTGTGCCCCTGCATCTCATCCTGCTGGGATAGGCTCCAGCAGATGTTGTGACACCGAATTAGGGAATAAGAGGGTAAGTAGATGAATAAATGAATAAAAAATTGCCATTTGCCAATATTCTTCAGGAATTTACAGGTTTGGGATTAGTTGTATTTAGCATAGTAAAATGCTAATACAAACAAGTATATGTTGTCACTTATGTTACAGAAACTTTGAACAATAGACTCACTCTCAGATGTTACACTTAAGGACTGGTGCCACAGAAGTGTTAGCTCAACTGATCAGTTAAATGAGACGGCATCTACTAGATTCCAGATATGGGTATGTAAGCATCAGGAGATTTCCAATAGGTGTTTTACATTCTTTAGTGCCTATGAGGTTAAACACTAGACTTCAAATAAGTGATTTTTGATTGCACACTAGTCTTATTTTTATAGGGACGTTTATGTTGCATTACTTTGTTACATCTTTGTTTATTTGACAGTCATCTCACCTCTTGGTCGATTAAATCTAATGTGTATTATGTGGGGTAGAGGTAGGATTTGATAAATGACAGGCTCAATTTAAGACAATAAGTACAATAAGTTTTATATTCTAACAGCCACACTGAGTTTCTGCTTTCATTTAATATATATTAAATATATATAATGTCAATGATAATAATGTAGTATATCTGTTTAGCTTATTTTAAGGTACTGAGCCTAGATAAATAAAAAACACTAAAAATACCTGTGCGATGAACTTTTATAATACCTTTCCTGAACACTTAAACTCACTCTGAGAATCAGAGAACAAACTGTTTATAATATAAGTGCAAAAAAAGAATTAAACAAGACCTTATGTACACTTAGACTAAAAGGAGAGTGCTTTTTTGAAAATTAGTTGAAACCCTGACATACTGTTGTAGCTAAACATTAAAGGCAGGCCTGCTAATTATGTTCTAGAAAGACAGTGATGAGAAATAATATTGTGAATAATGTAAATAAATTATAGCAGGGTCTATGTGAATAGCCTGGGCTATTTTCATCTGTGTATTAAAGAACTTTTCTCGATAGCTTGAACATCTGCCTATGGGAGTCTAGTTCTTTATCATCCATGTATTCCACTCTTTTAAATGAGTGTTCAATCTCTTAGTGAACAATGCATTATGCTCCTATTTGTTTAATGTTCAATTTAATGTTGTGGAACATTCAAAGAAAAATTAATTTATGGCATCTAGTTTGAAAGATTTCTTAGCATAAATGTTAACTGAATATCTCCTTACAAAACGCTTCACTTTGGTAAAAAATGGAGTCTCATTGTTAAAGTCTGTAAAATGCACTGCTCAGAAAAATAAAGGGAGTACTAAAATAACACATCATAGATCTGAATGAATGAAATATTCTTATTGAATACTTTGTTATTTACATAGTTGAATGTGCTGAAAACAGAATCGCACAAAAGAATTATCAATGAAAATTAAATTTAACCTATGAAGGTCAAACTAAAAATCCAACTTTAATGTAATGTCCTTTAAACAAGTCAAAAATGAGGCTCAGCAGTGTGTGTGGCCTCCACATGCCTGTATAACATCCCTAAAATGCGTTGGCATGCTCCTAATGAGGTTTTTTTTTTTTTTTTTTACAATTGAGCAATTGTGGGTTAAGGGCCTTGCTCAAGGGCCACAGTGGTTGCTTGGTGGAGGTGGTATTTGAACCCTGGTCCTTCTGCTATTAGTCCAACACATTAACCACTAGGCTACCACTTCTCACAGTGTGAGGTGGAAGTTCTCCTCCCAGACCTGGACTAAAGCATCTGCCAACTCTTGGACAGGTTGCGGTGCAACATGGCATTGGTGGATGAACCAAGACATGATGTCCAAGATATGCTCAATTGGATTCAGGACTGATGAATGTGTGGGCCAGTCCATAGCAACAATATTCGCCTTGCAGGAACTTCTGACACACTCAAGTGATATTACGGAAGCAGTGGCTTAGTGGTTAACGTGTTGGACTGATACCAGGGTTTGATTCCTACCTCTGCCAAGCAACCACTGTCGGCCCTTGAGGAAGGCCCTTAACCTCCAATCCAGACCATACTGGATGCCCGTGAGCTTCGGGCTCTTAGACAGCACTGCATCACATACTGGAATGCTACTGTAATGTGAATCAAAACATGAGCTCAGGAATACTTCCAGAAAACATTGACGGTGAACACAATCCTTTTTGCCATTCACCTTTGCCGGCTAAAACCGTAGGTCAAAAGAAGAGCCATATCTAAACATGATCCAGAAGCGTAGGCCAGAAGCCAAGGCTCATTTAAAATGGACTGTGGCTCTTTTTTTGGAAACTTGGACGCCATGTCATCTGGACTAAAGGACAACACAAACTGTTATCGGCGCTCAATTCAGAAGCCTGCATGTCTGATGGTATGGATTTGCATGGAGTGCATGTGATATGGGCAGCTTACACATCTAGAAAGGCACCATCAATGCTGAAAGGTATGCATAAAGATGAAGATGCGACAAAGAAGACCTAAGGCAGTTTAACAACTATTCCTAAACCTGAGCAACTTTTCACCTCAGTCCTTAAATGTTTGCAGATTGTTATAAAAAGAAGAGGGCATTCCAGTCACAACTTTGTAAGTACAGTCGTATTCAGATTGTGTCTTTGGAGGAACAGAAATATTGAAAAAAAATATATGGTTGTTTTGTATTATTTTAAGACTGCTGAAAATGTTATTACAAAGTATAGACACTGTTGGTCTCAGCAGGCTTGAGTGAGTGTTTAGTGCCTTTAACATGTGCTGACATAGGTGTCAGGGTAGACTTAATGAAGTGCGAAAATCAAATGAGTGGTTTGGGCAGGAACATAAGGCATGTGTTTCTAAACGCACACTCGCACATACAAATGCACACCTGCGGAACACAGACATGGGTAGAGTGGAAGAATTGGGGTCACCAAGTTGTAGAGCAGCTGTTGTGTCTTTGTTTCAACTTTCTCTTTGCCACTCGTAATAAATATGCATAAGCATTCCCAGAGGACTGCCACAAAACTGTGCCCATATGGAAAATATTCTCTTTCACCTTTCCTGAATTTTACTCTGTTATATTTTAGTAATGAGCAGAACAGAAGGCTTTATAAGGAGGAATGATACAGTCTTATGCATCATGCGAACCTTCACATTCGTTGCACTATGCTTTAACCACTTACATTGGTCAGGAATGGAAGAAGAGTTTAGAAGTGGATTCCTTTGCTTCAGCAAATCTGCTACAATATTTGTTTATGTTTAAAATATCAAAAGAGCAGCAAGGTGGCGTAGTGATTAGCGTGGTTATTTTTTGTGCGTAGTTCTCCATCAGTGTAGGTTCTCCACCATGCTTACAGGTACTGAGTTGATGGTTGGTGGTTTTGAGTGGATGCCAAGATGTTGATCTGTAGACAAGGACTACATGGGTTGAAGGGGCGCCACATGGGTTGTTGGGGTCTGTTCCTGTGCTCAGACCTCAACTTAATAAGATGGGATATGCAAAGAAAGAATTTCACGGTGCTGTGAATTATATTTTTGCCTGATGTGCAAGGATCAGGAGAAATAAAGTAAGCATTGCAGATACGTTTGTATTTTTATGACAAATGTGTTATATTCATTGCATTTAAACTATAAGAAAAGTCTTGTTCACAAAATGCACCATTTAATTCTTTATACTCCCAGAATTTATTTAGCCTTAAGCTACAGTCATGTAGTAAGTGTGCAGTAAATTCAGCAGCGTTGTGAATCCACAAAGTAGCTGTTATTTACTGACAGCATGAGTGTAATACATACTGCTGCTGCAGTGGCATTGGTGCATTTAATTTTACTGAAATAAAATTGTTCAGTATTCCCTGTCAGCTAGTAAATATCAATAATGTTTTGTCACATGTGGATTTTACATGTAGGAAAAATCATTTGAGAAATATGCCTACATTACAGCTATATATCCTTCCCTTGATTGCAACCAGTCTGTGTCCCTGCAGTTTAAAAACACCCCCACAGCATGATGCTGCCACTGCTATGCTTCATTGTTGGGACTGTATTGCACAGGTGATGAGCAGGGCCTGGTTTTCTTCACACATACCACTTAAAATTAAGGCCAAAATCTTGTTCTCATCAGACCAGAGAATCTCATTTCTCACCACTCCATGCGGACTCATGTGTCTTGAACTGAGGAGAGGCTTCCGTCGGGCCACTCTGACTTGCTACAACTTACTTCCATCTCCCGACTGCATCTTTGGAACTCAGCCACGGTGATATTTGGGTTCTTCTTTACCTCTCTGCTCTTCTTACGTACGGCCAGCTCTAGGAAGGATTCTGGTCACCACATACATCTTCCATTTAAGGATTATGGAGGCCACTGTGCTCCTAGGAACCTTAAGTGTAGCAGATCTGTGCCTTGCCTCTTGTCTCTCAGCTCTTCAGGAAATTCATTTGACCTTATGATTCTCATTTGACAGGTGTGTTGCTTTCAAGTTCAATCAGTACACAGCTGAACTCAAATAAAGGTTAGATAAGTTATTTTAGATAAGTTTATTGACAAACTCAGGAATGTCCAAAGATTAATCCAAAAATCGAAAATGAACAAAGGTATTGACCGCTATCTTGGTAATATTTAAATACTGTGGCTTTGAAATATGGATATATTTGAAATGAGAATAGGTAGAGGTGGGCTAGATGAGGGAGGGGAGGTAGATTTCTGAGGATTGGATTGTCATAATGGAACACAAGGACTTATACTTCTACATGTCCATTCTTCTCCACCACAAGAAGTTTTTGAGGTTTGCTTTTGGCAGCAAAGCATTTACAATCCAGATTCATTGCATCACACCTCCATGACTCTGGGACTTCTATGTCAACATCTCGTTAACAAGGCAGTTTGATGGACGTTGTATGTAAATATGGTTTTGATAGAAATGAGATGTCGTGACACACATCATCTCCACAGCATCTACAATGACACCATCCATGATGTAATGCAATTTGATTGTTTGGCTTACACACATGCGTAAGGAAACCAAGGTAACGGTGACTTTTTTTCTACCCAAGATTTGTGGCATACAAAATGTATAGTTATACTGTAAACAGATTCATGAGCTGTGGGGTGCTGTTTCTCTGACCAGTGCTCTCCTAGTCTGTCAGTATAGGTGGATGACCATTTCTGGTATGATGATATGTTAAAAATTTGTGATATTTTTATAACCTTACCTATTTATAACTTCTCAACAACTGTCTGGTGAGTTTGTTGGGCTTCATGATGCTGTTTGTTCACTAACAAACCACTGACGCATTCACAGAACAGGTGTATTTATACTGTTAATTACAGACAGGTGGACTCTATTAACTAATTAGGTGACTGCTAAAAGCAATTTATGGATTTTATTTATAGTAATCATAGTACAGGGGTGGGCTGAATACAAATGCACGGCACAATTTCAACAACTTCTATTGGTTCAAAACATTTTCCCTGTTTAGACTTAGATCACCTATGAGATGCAGATTGAATTTTGAGAACAATATCTTTAATTTATGTTTTAGTCTCATTATAGCTCAAAAACTTTGCAGACACATTTCCAGGATGGAGCTTAAAGAATGATCTAAATAGGATTTACTTAAAGAAGTTTCATGTAATGCTTGTTGCACTATAAAAATAATTTGCAATTGCTTTCAGTGTAAAACCAGCTTTATATTCATTATACATTCTTTTGTCAACATAATTTAGCAGCAGTAATAGTGTAATAAACTTCAAGATAACTTTACTTTATCTTTACACTTAAACTTTACTTCGTTTACTATGTAAGATCAAATTAAAATGTAGAGGAGAGAGTCTTATTTTCCTGTATTTCCTGCATTTCTCACCTGCTTGTATTCCTCCCGTCAGGGGACCTGCAATAACATCACAGCTAACAGTTTGCTCACCTTTGCTTCAAATTAGTTTGGATTCCACGCTAATTGTTTGTACTGGACCAAATTGGATTATGCTCCCTTTATTAAACAACTGAGATAATAACCATGTGTGCATTATCCTAGAACCCCAATATCAGGTGATGAACTAAAGGCAGACTTATTGACACATAGACAGTATAGACCATACTATAGCCAATGTACAGACTTTTCAATTGAATGTTATACTAATCATGTGCATACAGCGAGTTTATAAAACAGTCCAGACTTTTAAATAACTGCAGGTCATCCCAGTTTGCTTTTCACTTTATGTAGCTTGTGTTTAATGGATATGACAATGTGCAGATGTTTAGCTTAAAATGCCCATGGGTACACACCACACACACACACACATTACCATTTAATAGTAAAGGATGAAAATGACAAATGTAGCAAAATAAAAAGTAAATATTTTTTACTAAACATGTGATTCAGTAACAGTAAGAGTAAACATGATTAAATAAACTCTAGAAGTATATGTTTCTCAAAAAATTACTTAAGTAAGTGTAACAAAGTAAATGTAATCCTTTACTACCCACTTCTGCTTATTGTCATGTATTAAACATAACTAATACACTTCCTTTATAATCTGATGGAAGAAAATACCAATTAATTATGATTAAAGATGCACAATTGTCTGTTCTTGTAAGCTACTCAGCAAGTATATAGGAATTTAAATAAGACCTTCATGGTAAAATACACTTATTAATCAGGTAGATATTTTCTCTGTGAAATAAGAAATGGAATTGGTAATAGATAATGTCACCCTTGCATTGTAATGAAAAACAATGTTGTGCATTTACTTCCCCTCTTTCTCTCAATGACTCTACATCATTCAATTATCTCACTTGATTAACTTTTCATTAGCAACCATTCAAACAAGCAAAGAAACAAAAAACAAACAAATAATTTGCTCCGGGACAGGCAAGACTTATAGCAACAATATGAATGTCAAGTATGAAAATGAACTTTCATATTCCTATAATAAGGTTAATATAATGACATTTCTGATGCATTTATGTTAAATTAACCAATATAGTCATAGTCAGGGGTTATTACTGAGACCTGTGTTTGCACATAAGATGGTACTACAGAGCTACAAGAATGCTTTGATTACACTTTCATCAATTTTGCATGGACTCTGCCACCTTCAGCTCCTCCTTCTGTCTTTTTGACAACACCACAGTCCTATGAACTTTCACTCTTGCCAAAACTCATCTATCACAAATCACTCTTGCCACTCTTCTCTATCCGCTCCACGCTGCCTGAACTCTTTTCTTCGCTTCTATAATGCACTCTCCATTACTTTGCACTGTTGGCCCAGGTACTCAAACTCTTCCACCTTCACTACCACTCCTCCCTGCAACCTCACCACTCCATTGCCTTCCCTCTCATTCACATACATTTATTCAGTCTTACTCCTACTGGCTTTCATTCACCTTCTCTCAAGTGCGTACCTCCACCTTTCCAGATTCTTCTCAACCTGCTCCCTATTCTCTCCACAAATCACAATATCATCCGCAAACATCATCATTCATAGAGACTCCTGTCTGACCTCATCTGTCAACCTGTCCATCACCACTGCAAACAAGAAAGAGCTCAGTGCCGATCCTTGATGCAATCCCACCTTCATCTTGAACCAGTCCAACATTCTTACCGCACACCTCACTGCTGTCACACTGTCCTCATCCATGTCCTGCACCACCCTGACATACTTCTCTTCTACACCTGACTTCCTCATACAATAACACAACTTCCCTCTTGGAACCCTGTCGAACGCTTTCTCCAGATTTACCTACACACAATGCATCTCCTTCTGGCCTTCTATATACTTCTCCATCAACATCCACAAAGCAAAGACTGCATCTGTAGTACTCTTCCTTGGCATGAAACCATACTGTTTCTTATTGTTGCTTCCCTCATCCTAGCTTCCAATACTCTTTCCCATAACTTCATGGTGTGACACATCAACACTTTATTCCCCTGTAGTTACTGCACGCTTGCACATCTCCCTTATCAGAACACTCCTTCTCCATTCCTCAGGTATCCTTTCACCTTCCAAAATCCTGTTAAACAATTTAGTTAGAAACTCCACTCCATCTCCCAAACATCTCCACGCTTCTACTGAACTGTTATCTTGTCCAACTGCCTTTCCAGCATTCATCCGCTTAATAGCTGCTCTCACTTCTGCCTTACTAATCCTATCCACTTCCTGCTCCACCATCTCCACATCATCCAACCTTC
>JAOTRA010000036.1:3487026-3502528 GCA_026260255.1 Pseudolaguvia tuberculata | reverse complement strand
GAGCTGAGCTGTAAAGCAAAGCTCTCGATTTACCAGTCAATCTACGCTCCTACTCTCACCTATGGTCATGAGCTTTGTGTCATGACCGAAAGGATAAGATTCCGACTACAGGTGGCTGAAATGAGTTTTCTCCGCAGGGTGGCTGAGCGCTCCCTTAAACATAGGGTGAGGAGCTTGGTCATCCGGGAGGAGCTCAGAGTAGAGCCACTGCTCCTCTGCATCGAGAGAAGCCAGCTGATGTGGTTCGGGCATCTGTCACGGATGCCTCCCGGATGCCTCCCAGGAGAAGTGTTTCGGGCATGTCCCACCGGGAGGAGGCCCAGAGGAAGACCCAGGACTCGCTGGAGGGACTATGTCTTTCGGCTGGCATGGGAACGCCTCGGTGTACTCCCAGAAGAGCTGGAGGAAGTGTCTGGGGAGAGGGATGTCTGGGCATCCCTGCTTGGACTGCTGCCCCGGCGACCCGGTCCCAGATAAACGGATTAGAAAATGAGATGAGATGAGATGAGACAAATCTCACAAAAATCCAAAATCCTAATGAAGCAAATAGTAATAAACATGACATAGTGTCACGCCCTACCCCTACCTCGTCACCACATCACCTGCTGAGTGGGGATGCGATCAATCAGCCGGGTGATGGTGCGTTATTTAAAGTGAGCTACATCCTTACGATGGCACGGATTATTGTGTTAGCACCAAATGTGTTTGTGGATATATGTTCGCCTACTCTCTGAATCTGCCTATCTTTGACTCCCCGTCTGTTCTACGAGTCTGTCTCCTTGTTCAAAGCCCACGAAGTTAAGAACCGTTTTTGTTAGAGCAGCGTTGCTGCACGGTTTTGTTTTGTCTGGTTTATTTTAGTTATAGAGTTTTGTACTTACCCATAAATAAAGGGCTGTTCCGTATCGTCTGACTCCTGTTGGTATTTATATATCCCGTTACAGAATAATCCGCCCAAACCATGGAGTCAGCGGGACACCCTTGGCTAGTACCCGAGCGCAAAAAAAAGTTTTGTTTTGTTAGTACGGCTGCGCCTGTCACAAGCTCCGCCCTCAACGGCACCAGCTGAGGTACCTTACACCATGCTACCAAATAGGTATGACTGGGCAACGGAGTTCTGCGACAACTTTATTTTTCAGTGTAATGGTTACTTTCACACTTTTCCAAAAGCGTTTCTGTCCCCAGACCGGAAGAGTGCTTTCGTTATTCTCCTGCTCACTGGAAAAGCCCTAACTAGGGGCGCCACCATGTGGCAACTATTCCCTTGAGTCAGCAAGGATGTAGACTTTTTATTTTTATTAATGACTGAGGTTTTTGGGAGTCCCCAGGTGATGGAGCCTATGCGCCACTTGGACCACGGCTATTCTGCTCAACCCCAGGAAGGACCAAGTAAAGCAAGTGAGCCTCTTCCAGGCTCCGAGGAGGTTGCGGCGCTCCCCCCAGTCTCAGAGGAGGTCGCGGCGCTCCCACCATGTTCTGAGGAGGTCGCGGCGCTCCCACCAGGCTCTGAGGAGGTCACGGTGCCTTGTTCTGTTCCTGTCGGGAAGGCCAGGAGGTCTCATTGTGTTCTTGTCGGGGAGGCCAGGAGACCTTGTTCTGTTCCTGTCGGGGAGGCCAGGAGGTCTCGTTCTGTTCCTGTCGAGGAGGCCAGGGGGCCTCGTTCTGTTCCTGTGGAGGAGGCCTGGAAGCCTCGCCCTGACCCTGCCCCTTCCGGACTATGGAATGTTCATGGACCCGGACATGTTCCTCCTGTGTGACATGGGCTGAGTACTTTGTTTTTCTGTGTAAATGACTTTCCCAACATGTCTCCGAAGTTGTGTGATTTTCTATTTTGTTCTGTTTAGAGCCTCAGCCCTTAGTGTTTTGTTTTGTTGTTCTGTCATGTTCTTGCTTTGCCCCAGTGCTGTCTTGGTTTTCTCGTTCCCCATCCAGGTTTTCTCTTGTCCTGCCCAGCTCAGTCTACGCTATCTAGTCCTGTCCTGTCTACAGTGGCGCCGATTATTGTGTTACCACAGAATGTGTTTGTGGATATATGTTCGCCTACTCTCTGAATCTGCCTATGTTCGAGTCCCCGTCTGTTCTACGAGTCTGTCTCGTTCTAAGCCCACGAAGTTAAATACCGTTTTTGTTAGAGCAGCGTTGCTGAGTGGTTTCGTTTTGTCTGGTTTCGTTTAGTTATAGAGTTTTGTACTTACCCATAAATAAAGGGTTGTTCCGTATCGTCTGACTCCTGTTGGTATTTATATATCCCGTTGCACATAGCTTTATTGCCTGAAAATGAGCCGTTTGCATGAGACCTTTCAATGAGACCTTTAGATTGACTGCAGGTCTGGGAAGTTTGATGTACAGAGTAGAAATGCACAGTTTCATACTATTGTGTTTATAATGTTTCTTTAGATTTCTTTCAGCAATCCTACACCATTGTATGTAAACCACTCTTGATCAATTTATACTACAACCAGAAAATGACATCAAAACTCCTGAAGTGTCACAGCTTCGTGCGCAATATACATCAGGCAACATAATATTACTAATATAATATATAATAACTACCATGTCCCGCTGTATTATGCCGACAATTTCGGTATTTAATTACTGAATGAGACGAATTGTACATTTTACTATTGTACAGTAAAAGGTTTTTCATATGCAGTTAGTCATATAAACAGTACACTAGTAGAGTGTATATACTATATAATCATACGAAGTATATCAGTACACCACTTGTGTCCTAGTGTCCTACATCAGTACGTCAGGTACACTTTGAAGTAAAATTCTGAACAGTTTTGAATGTGTATAACAATAAAAGGTGCCCCTGAGATGGACTGGTGACCGTCCAGGCTGTACCACCGCCTCTTGTCTTATGTGTGCTGGGATAGGCGCAGCAGACCCCGAATTTGGGAATAAGCGAGTAAGAAGATGAATGATTGAATGAATGAATGAATGAATGAATGAATGAATGAATGAATGAAAGGTGCAATTCAAAAATGCTTTACATACTCTTGACATGTTTTTCATTATCTTGATATACTGTTAGGTGACCTGAACTGTCCTTGCTATGTTTCAGGATGCTCTTCTTTACAGATTATGGGAAAGTGGGCAAACTGGAACGCTGCCACATGGACGGAACTAACAGGACACTGCTTGTGGATCATAAGGTTGAGCACCCAACTGCATTGGCCCTGGATGTGGTAAAGAAACTGGTCTATTGGGCAGATGCATACCTGAATTACATTGAGGTTGTGGATTACAATGGCCAGAACAGACACCGAATAATTCAAGGAAGCCAAGTGAGTGCCACATGTTTTATGAGATTAAAATTGGATGCCAAACTTTTACATTGTTGTGCATTTTTCAGGTACTTACGTTTACATTGTGTAGTTGGTTTATGAAAGCTAGTTGCATTTGCAGCATTTGGCAGATGCTCTTATCCAGAGCAACATTAAATAGACATTTGTTCTACTTTGTACAAATGAGAAATTGGGTGTTAAGGGCCTTGTTCAAGGGCACACAGAGGTTTGGTGGAGGTGGGAATTAAACCCTGGTCTTTCTGGTATAACTTCAACACTTTAACCACCAAACCATGACTTCCCCCTAGTTATAGGATATGCATACATTGAAATCATTTAAAAAGTTATTCTAATTACTGAAAATGTAAGTGAAAAGGTCATATAAATTAAAGAAATAAAAATATTTATATATAAAGAAAACACAGGATGTGCTCACTGTTTTTTTTTTCACCCTAAGCAAA
This sequence comes from Pseudolaguvia tuberculata, assembly GCA_026260255.1. Lineage (NCBI taxonomy): Eukaryota > Metazoa > Chordata > Actinopteri > Siluriformes > Sisoridae > Pseudolaguvia > Pseudolaguvia tuberculata. The sequence goes on along the minus strand of JAOTRA010000036.1, from coordinate 3,498,777 downwards.
ATAGTTTTCCAAAGCCTGTGACAAAATGACTTGTAAATCAGCCAATACTTACTTTACAGTTTCACCTCATTAGTGTTAATGTGGACACGCCCACTCACAATCGTTTCTGCAAGATGTGAGAAAGATGGTCTGTCTAAAAAAGAAAAATGGATATCTCATATGTTGAATCTGTGAACTGTGATTAGGCATAAGACATTGTGCAAAAATCATCTAAAATTGCTGCAAATTAGACTAGATTTGCCTTATTCACTTTTGCAAATAGCAGACTGTAGTTTCGGTATTGATTGTGACAGTATCTGTATTTGCTCAGCTTTGTGAGTGCTATATTCATTGCAACAATCATTAAACTAATATACTGATAAACCACAAAACTGTGGTTCACACATTTAAAATTATTTACCTGAAGTACAGTTCTGAGACCAGTTATTATGGATTATTATTATTCAAAACAAACTCAGTGAGTCTCACAATTGGCGAGAAAGGGGGACAGCTTGATCCTGTGATTCATTTTTATGGTAAAAGAAGTCCCTGTTTCACTTCCTCCAGAGTCGTGTTTGCCCTGGTGACCTCATTGTTATCTAAAAGCATTCAAAAGCTTTCTCAGTGCTTCATTACGTCGTACTTATGAACCTTTCTATCTCTCTGCATGATTCAGACCCTACTTTATCATGCAAATGTTTCTGCTTAAAACTAACACAAACCCACATGTGGGCTCAGTGGAACAAAATGATGTTTTCATCTTTATTCATTTTTAATAATGTGTTGCAAAGTTTGAATGTATAAATAGTTTTGAGCAGATTTTATCTTGAACATTTTAATGAAAAAAGGCAGATTCAGAGACAAAACAAAGACACACAGACAGTGAGCTTTTCACCTGTAGAGACACAACACACAAAACACAGGATGTTTTAAGAAAAACACACTCACTTTGACCCTGTACCATATGTTCTGATACACACTGACACTCTTCACATAGATTTATATTATAGAAAGTGTCACATCTTTGTTCAGACATTAGGCACAGATAAAACAAATAAAAGGACAGAAGAGATGTCATTATCTATTAACACAAGACAGGCAAGAATAATCATCCATATTGTGTAAAGGTTTGTGTTCAATGGAACTCCAAAAGTCTAATAAACTTAACCCTACAAGAGTTTGTGTTTCTAGATATTTTATTCAATGGCTAAGTAGATAGAGAATCTAGATTTAAGATCTAAGATTTGTCTTTTTTAGGTTGCCTACCTGCATGGAATATCTGTCTTTGAAGATTACTTATATACAACATGCTCAGAATCTGTTGGTGGTTCTGTGGTGGATGTATTGCGGATAAATCGCTTTAACGGCACAGACCCAGAGATACTAACCAGAATGGAGAACTTTAGGACAATTCGTGTTTACCACAAAGTCACTCAGCCAAAAGGTAAAATGTCTTTCATTTCTGTGGGAAGTACTTTGATCCCCCATTTTGCTGTCTACTGTGCATTTGATTTTCTACTTCTAAAACCACAAACTTTGAACATGTGAAAGTGCTTTTGTACTGAGCTGTGTTGGTGTGTTTGTGTATGTGTGTGTGATGTGTCTCTTCAGTCAGGGGCCATGCCTGTGAAGTTAACTCCTACGGTAAAGCAGGCGGATGCTCTCACCTCTGTTTGCTCAGCGGGAGCTACAAATCTAGAAGTTGTCGCTGTCGCAGTGGCTTTAATCTGGGGAGCGATGGCCAATCCTGCAAAAGTAGGCTTGTGTTTTACATATTTACATATACGTATGAAATTATGAGTGATGTCAAGTGAAATCTGTTTTTTTATCCAAATTCCTAGAGTAGCATTGCGAATGCATTTAGCTGTGCTCTCATGCTGGAAAATTAAGTGGCTCCAGCACAGGCAGTATAGCTTGCCTTTGATTTTGGCTGACAAAGATAAAACTGAGCTCTTAACAAGATTGCGCTGCCTCAGAATGATGATGCGCTGTTAGGCTATTGACCAGCTATAGGTGTGCTTCATTATGTGTGGATAATGTCATTTTGACTCCACACTGCATTTGTAGCCCCAGGTGGTCTGCTGACATTTTGTAGCTGACAGGAAAATTTGGGGTCAATTAATAACGCTATCCTAGAGTGCTGTAGTGGTGCGACATCAGTAATGAAGACTGCACAGCCTTCTGTGATGGGTTTGATTTATATTTTTACCCAGATGTTCTTTAGACACTCCGTCTTCCCCTCTTCCTCTCTCGGTCTAACAAGACTCTGTGCTAAATGACTGCCTGCCTTCATCGCAAGCTCACCATGTATCATGATATCTAGGTCTCAAAGCGCTAATTGTCTTCAAGGTGGCAGAGTTCTCTGGCTCAGAATGATGAATTGAATGAATGAATGTGTGCTCTCACCCTCACTGACTGAGTCTCTAAGGGGAAAAAGCTGGTAGTGAGGGAAGGTCTTTTTTATACCCTAAAGTATACCCTAAAGTACTTACACAAAGACACACACATGCACAAACATGTATACACACACGCTCCACTGCTGATTTTTCTAGATTCATTCATTCTTTCATTCAATTATTCATTCATTCATTCATTCATTCATTCATTCATTCATTCATTCATTCATTCATCTTTTAACCTGCTTATTGGAGCCGATCACAGGACGAGAGACAAGGGTACATCCTGGGCAGGTTGCCAGTCCATCTCACGGCATACATAGACGAACAACCACTTTATACTGAACCCACACAAGCATGAGGAAAACATGAAAACTCTACACAGAATGTCAACCCGATTGTGAATCACACACAGGACCTTCTTGCTGTGAGGCAACCGTGCCATTGTGCCACCCATTATTTACATTTGTAATGAATTAAATAGGTATTTGACCCGTTTACAAACAAATAATTAGTGGTAAAATACAGTATTTGTTGGCAGGTACAATGTCAGTCTTTTAATTGGCCACCTGGTTTGCACACATCTCAGGAGAGATTTTGTCCCACTCATCTTTGTCAGTTTGCACTTTCAGCTCCCTCCACAGATTTTCTATGAGATTAAGGGATGGATACTGGCTAGGTCACTCCATCACTCCTCTTAGGCAGCATTTCTCATTCTCCAAAAAGAGCTTGTTTTTGGTCTTATCTGACCACAACACTTTCACTCAGTTCTCTAAATCATACAGATTTTAATTGGCAAACATTGTATAGGCCTGTACATGTGCTTTCATAAGCAGGATGAACTTGAGGACAATTACAATGTATGCTTTACTTGGTGACTATGATAGCAGCTGGAGATTAGAGATTATTAACAAGATTAGAGTTCTCGGCTGATCTTTCCTTGTTCCAATGATAACTGAAGCTCCATCCCCAGACCGAGTGAGGATGAAAGTTGTTTTGTGATTTCCACTTGGAAATCATTAAACCAACTGATGATACATTTTCTTTAAACTGCTTGGTGATGGTCTTTTAGCTCATTTCAGTCTTACGTAGTTAGACTTACTTGCCCCTGACATCCTTTAACAGCTTTTTGTCTTGGCTATGATAAAGAGTTTTGAATCTGATTGATTAATAGCTTTTTTCTCCCAGAAGTTTTTTATATTGGTAATGAGCTGAGATTAGGAGCACTCCCTTTAGAAGAGTCCCACTAAGAGAGTGTACTTAATCGCAGCTAGTGTATAAAAGACACCAGGCAGAAATTCTGTTGATTGATTAGGGGATCAAATACTTATTTCACTTATTTCAACTTTATATATACACTCCTCTTTACACCAGTCTTCTCCTGGACAACATTAGCATGTGCAATCAATTACTGGCAGTGTCCGCTCTCTATATAATTCCACAGTGACACAAGCCTAATTTATATTGGTCTAGTGTGAACTCATTGATCACTTTTTCTACGTTGCAGTGTTAAACTGTCAACAGGGAATTTATTGTTTAAGTAGAGTCTCACTTAACAAGAATAACACCGCTGCAGACTGACAAATGAATGAATCCGTTCAATCAAGACAAATCTTGTCTGGGAATACTAAGTAGCCCTGATTGCACTATTAATTTCTCTGACCTGTCAGGCATCATGCCATAATTTGTACTTGAAGATTATTCCATACGTTATGTACTTTGTTGCAAAGAATCTTTATGAGGTCACCTTTCAAGTGTCCCTTGTTGGTTTTACACTTAGTATTTTAATGCACACTACTGTTTCAGAGGCTTGTGAAATGCAAAACAGATGTAAATTGACTAAATTTTCTCTCATTACCTTTGCAGAGCCTAAAAATGATCTCTTCCTTTTTTATGGGAAGGGCCGTCCTGGAGTAATCCGTGGCCTGGATATAAACATAAAGTTCAGCAATGAACACATGATTCCAGTTGAAGACTTGGTGAATCCACGAGCCTTGGACTACCACGCTGAAACAGGATATATTTACTTTGCAGACACAACAAGTTTTTTGATAGGACGCCAGAAGACTGATGGAAGTGGCCGGGAAACGATTCTTAAAGATGGTTTGTTTTTAAGCTGGTACTTAAAGTATATAAACAAAATGTATATTATGTTATACATATAGTGCTGATAGAATACTTCACGGACCATATGAAACTGTGTGGTAAAAAGAAAATGTGGAGCAACCTGGGAAAAGTCTAAAAAAGTTTCAGTAGTTTTGAATGTTAAAATTGGTTTAAACATTAACATTTATTATTATCTGTGTGAAATTACAAGGACAGGATAGTTCTGTGTTGTTGCTGCTGGTAAAGACACATGCTGTACTAAACACATCAGGTGGAAAGTGGTAGCTCAAAATGTAAGCTATTGGACTGCTAGTCAAAAATTGATAAGGATAGATAAATGAATCGATATAATGATGGATGGACAACAGAGGGAAAAATGAGAGAAAGGAAGGAAAGAAGTTTTGTTTTGCATTGTCTGCTAACACGCATGTGCACTTAAACCAAACTCTTCTGGTTTTTTTTCCAATTAGATCTTGATAATGTAGAAGGCCTTTCTGTGGACTGGATTGGAAATAACCTGTACTGGACAAATGATGGCTACAGAAAGACTATAAGTGTGGCTAGGCTGGAGAGAGCAGCTCATACCAGGAAAACTCTGTTAGAGGGAGACATGTCTCACCCCAGAGCTATAGTGGTAGATCCCCTCAATAGGTACAGTGTAAAGAATTTCTGGTCTCATAATATTTGCTGGGTGTCTCTGATTAAAAATAAGTTTTATTGTTTAGTATATTGGGCGAAAAAGTATTTAGTCGCCAATTGTGCAAGTTCTCCCACTTGAACAGATGAGAGAGGCCTGTAATTTTCATCATAGGAGAGACAAAATGAGAAAATAAGATCCAGAAAATCAAATTGTCTGAAAAGAATTTATTTGCTAATTATGGTGGAAAATAAGTATTTGGTCAATAGCAAAAGTTCATCTCAATACTTTGTTATATACCCTTTGTAGGCAATGACAGAGGTCAAACATTTTCTGTAAGTCTTCAAAAGGTTTTCAAGCACTTTTGCTGGTATTTTGGCTCATTCCTCCATGCAGATCTCCGCGAGAGCAGCGATGTTTTGGGGCTGGGCAACACAGACTCTCAACTCCCTACAAAGATTTCTTTTGTGGTTGGCATCTGGTGACTCTAGCACCTTAAAATGACTTCTCCGAAGCCACTACTTCGTTACCCGGGCCGTGTGTTTGGGATCATTGTCATGCTGAAAGACCCAGCCAATGTCCTTGCTTATGGAGATTTTCACTCAAAATCTGACGATACATGACCCCGTTCATTCTTTCCTTTTCATGGATCAGTCGTCCTGTTCCCTTTGCAGAAAAACAAAACCAATGCATGATGTTTCCCTATGCTTCAAAGTAGGTATGGTGTTCTTTGGATGCAACTCGGCATTCTTTTTTATCAGAAATTTCTATTTTGGTTTCATTCTCCCAATCCTCTTCTGGATCATCCAAATGCTCTCTAGCAATCTTCAGACAGGCCTGGACATGTACTGGCTTAAGCAGGGAGATACTGCAGGATTTGAGTCCCTGGTGGCATAGTGTGTTACTGATGGTAGCCTTTGTTACTTTGGTCCCATCTCTCTTCTGGTCATTCACTAGGTCCCCCGTGTGGTTCTGGGGTTTTTGGTCACTGTTCTTGTAATCATTTTGACCCTACTTGGTGACATCTTTCATTGAGTTCCAGATTGAGAGAGATTATCAGTGGTCTTGTATGTCTTTCATTTTCTAATAATTACTCCCACAGTCGCTTTCTTCACACCAAGCTACTTACCTATTGCAGTTTCTTCCCAGCCTGGTGCAGGTCTACAATTTTGTTTCTGATGTCTTTTGACAGCTCTCTGGTCTTGGCCATAGTGGAGTTTGGAGTGTGACTGTTTGAGATTATGGAAAGGTGTATTTTATACTGATAATGAATTCAAACAGCTGCCATTAAGACAAGTGGAGGACAGAGGTGTCTCTTACAGAAGAAGTTACAGGTCTGTGAGAGCCACAAATCTTGCTGGTTTGTAGGTGACCAAATACTTCTTTTATCATTTGCAAATAAATTCTTTAAAAACCAGACAGTGTGATTTTGTTTTTCATAGTTGAGGTATACCTATGATACGGCCTCTTTTTAAGTGGGAGAACTTGCACAATTGGTCACTATATGCTGTTTTGCCCCACTGTATATGAAGTTGTTATTGTACATTCATACATGTTCATGCTAATATTTTTCAAATGTTTTATAGCATTTAAACAAAAAAAACCAAAACAATAATCCCATCAGATAGTATAAATGTAAATGCATGGGCAGGTCAGGTTGTTGTTTTGGAGCAGAAAGCTTGACGGAAAGCCAATTCAAACTCAAAAGCTCACTCCTCATTAACATGCATTTCCAAATATTTGTATATGCCATTTTTAACCTCGGACACTGGAGTGAATTGGAATTTGCATCTATGATATGTGTGCGTCACAGACACTCCTTAATGATCATATTTTCTATGAAAATCATCAATGTGTTTTTTTAACAAACTGAAGGAACAGATGATATTTGTAGTTGAGAGCAGGTTTGAATCCAGAGTTAGAGAATATTTAGTTACAGAAATCCATGTGTGTGTGTGTGTGTGTGTAAACTGACTTGGCTCAGGAAGTAAAAATGTGCGGTCGATGGCATGAAGCCACTCTCATTATCACCTTTCCTGGGTGTAAGAGAAACTGTGGAAGCCTAGGGAGCTGTTTGCAGCCAAAGATGCAGATGTAGAACAATATAAAACAAGCTAGCTTCTTTTCTCTTGGTTTACTGTGCTGATGAAGACATTTTCAGCGGTCATACTCTTTTACGCTATCAGTGCCATGTATGATGTAGACATGTGTTAATTGCTTAGCAATCTATAGGCACTTGATTATAATAAGTCTAATTATTCTAAATAATGAATCGATTGAGCTTGCAATTTCTATTAACAGTGTTTTTATCTATTGCGTTTTAAAGATATATTTGTCGCAGAATCAATCTTGCTTTAAAGAACCAATTTATCTTTCGAGCAAGGCTAAGGAAGTGTTGATTATGAAGCTATTCATACATGGTTAGTGACAGTAAAATGATATTATTATTTACAGACACAACGGGGTTCATTAGCTCACAGTCATAATTATGTTCATCAGTCAAAACCTGACTTGATGCAGTTTAAAAAAGGTTATTGAAGCAAACATTTCCCAAATTATGACATTGTTTGCAGACTGAATAATCATCACCTAAGTTGTCCTATGCAGTAGTAATAAAATATTCAGTGTTTTTGCCAACTTTCACATTTATTGGGTATATACACAACCAGCTATACAAAGTACAACATGTGTGTGGCGAATTGCTCCCCATTGTACTTTTTAGTCTTTTCTTAAAACTAAAAAAGGGAGTTACATATTTATTTACCTGTACTGTTGAATAAAGTGGAAAATTTATTTCTTTGTATACACTGCAATTGTGACACATCATTGACATATCCTAATTTGGAAGCACACATTTGTTTAAAATTTATTGTACCAGTAAATTCTATTCTGGAATGACATTACACTGGTGCATAGTCTCTGTATATGCAAAGAAATACTATAATACTGTAGAGTAACTTTACTATTGATCCTTCAGTACATTTTCTGTGGTACATTACAACAGTAAACATTCTTCTCCTTTTAGCTTTTTCCTTTAGAGATCACCACAGTGAATCATCTGCATGCACCTAGCCTTATCCTCAACATCCTTTTCATTTACTTACACTAACTGTATGTTCTCATTTATCACATACAGATAATATTTTTAATTATAATTATAAAATAAACTGAAATTGAAAGGAATGCCATACTTTTTGGTTTCCTCTTGGAAATAATTTGTGCCCTTCCCTGATCTTCTTGCGCACCCCATTGAGAGCCATTGTAGTACTGTAGAATGTGGGTGATCTCCACAAAGTGTGCCTAATCTCTAAACACTGAGCATACACAAAAACTTTGATGGCCACTTTACAAAAATAATGTCTTTAGATAGCATGGTCAGCTAACATCCTGGGGTGAGTGTGAAGACATAATTGTATGCAGCGTTTGGAGAGCTATGATGTACACTGTTTTGGTTGGTAAATATAGGTGTGGTGCAGGTGCTCCATTAAGTTAAACATATTTCCGTAGCATGTTTGAAAATGTTTTGTTGCATGTACAGTAGAAAAGCTTTTATCATTAGAATGATAATTTGTGCATGACATATCCTGGAAAAACCAATCATGATCAGCTCACATGTATCATGCTAGAACATCCCTCTAGCTGATGTTCACTTGAGTTCTGTTTACTGACTGTCAAAATAGTGCACATCAGAACTTAGAGAAGTCTTCCAGTTGCCGTCAGAATTTGGCTGCTCCTGCTGGCTGCTTTACACTAAGTGAATGCAGCAGGGTGTCAGTGATGTGAAGACTTCATAAAGATTTAAGAAGTCGGAAGAAAATGTTTTTTGGTTGTCTAGTTGGAATTGAACAAACTATTTACTTTAGCTCTGCTAGTCGAATATAAATTAAGTCAGGACACTGTTGGCTATTGAGCTGATATGGGTTTGATATCTCTATTAACTGTAAAGGTGGAAATATTTAGAAGATATTTTTATTACAAATACAAACCCAATTCCAAAAAAGTTTAGACACTGTACAAATTGTGAATAAAAACAGAATGCAATGTATCAGAATACAGCATACATTTTGAACTGAGAAAATGTATCATTTAAAGGGAAAAATAAGTTGATTTTGAATTTCATGGCATCAACACATCTCAAAAAAGATGGAACAAGGCCATGTTTACATGGCGTCCCAGTCCTAAAGAACTTCAAATTTTGATTCCTCTGACCACAGAACAGTTTTCCACTTTGCGAGTTCATTTTAAAAGAGCCTTGGTCCAAAGAAAATTCCTGCACTTCTGTTTCATGTTTAGTTATGGCTTTTTTTACCTATAGAGTTTTAGCTGACAACAGCAAACAGCACACAACATGTCCACCTTTTATGCTCAGTCATGTCAGCTAAATATCTCCTTTTACCAGTCATAGCAAATGACTTCACCTGCCGTCTCTGTAGATGTCTTCCTCCTCTCCTTCTCCTCCTTTGGCTAACAGTAGCCCAATTTCCACCGGCACTTTGTCAGCTAACAGTACATGTGCCGTCGTTGTTAAATTGTTCATTTCATTCGTTGTTAATTGGTCATTGTATATTGTGTTCGCCAACAATGTTTTCTGGAATTATTTCTGGAAGAGCATCTAAGAGCCCAACGATCACGGGCATCTAGTATGGTCTTCCGGCATTGACCCTTACACACAGAGATTGTTCCAGATTTTATGAATCTTTGGATGATATTATGCACTGGAGATAATGACAACTTTCAAACTCTTTACAATTTTTTGATATTGTGCCAATATTTTTTTCTGCAGCATTGGGGGAATTGGTGATACTCTGCCCATCTTAACTTCTGAGAGATACTGCCACTATTATTGGCTCTTGTTTTTGCAAATTGGTCCTCTAACCGATTCTTTTATGTACATTTAACTTTTCCGGCCACTTATTGCTAATGTTTGTTGTTCCAACTTTTTTGGAATCTGTAGCTCTCATGAAATCCAAAATGAGCCAATATTTGCCATGACGTTTCATAAACCCAGTCATTACGGTTGCACAAGTCAGTGCTTTCTTAGTGCTGGTCCTAAGCCTGGATAAATGAGGAGGGTTGCGTTAGGATGGGCATCCAGGATAAAACTGCGCCAAATCAAATATGCGGATCAAAAATAATAATTTCATACCGGATTAGTCGAGGCCCGGTTTAACAACGACGCCACATGTACTGTTAGCTGACAAAGTGCCGGTGGAAATTGGGCTACTGTTAGCCAAAGGAGGAGAAGGAGAGGAGGAAGACATCTACAGAGACGGCAGGTGAAGTCATTTGCTATGACTGGTAAAGGGAGATATTTAGCTGACATGACTGAGCATAAAAGGTGGACATGTTGTGTGTAGCAAAGAAGTATGTGAGGGTGGTGCAGGACATGTATGAGGACAGTGTAACAGCAGTGAGGTGTGCAGTAGGAATGTCGAACTTGTTCAAGGTGAAGGTGGGATTGCATCAAGGATCTGCTCTGAGCACTTTCTTGGTTGCAGTGGTGATGGACAGGGTGACAGATGAGGTCAGACAGGAGTCTCCATGGACGATGATGTTTGCAGATGATATTGTGATTTGTTGGGAGAATATGGAGCAGGTTGAGAAGAATCTGGAAAGGTGGAGGTACATGCTGGAGAGAAGGGGAATGAAAGTCAGTAGGAGTAAGAGGTAAAGGTGGGATAGTTTAAGTACCTGGGGTGTGCTAGAGAGTGCACTAGATAAGTGGAGAAAAGAGTTCAGGCAGGGTGGTGAGAACAGTGGCAGGAGTGATTTGTGATTGACAAGTTTTGGCAAGAGTGAAAGGGAAAGTTTATAGAACTGTAGTGATACCTGCAATGTTTTACGGTTTAGAGACAGTGGCGTTGTCAAAAAAACGGGGAAGAGATGAATGTGAGAAATGAGGACATGTGCAGAAGATGGACATGCAGTATATTGGTAGAAGAATGCTGAGGATGGACGTGCCGGGCAGGAGGAACAGAAGAAGACTAAGGAGGAGGTTTGTGAATGTAGTGAAGGTAGATATGCAAGTAATTGGAATGAAAGAGGTAGTTGTAGAGGACAGGGTTGTTTGGAGAAGAGCGATCCGCTGTGGCAACCCCTAACGGGAGCAGCCGAAAGGGTAAGCAGAAGAAGAAGAAGATTTAAAAATGTATCACTTTCAATATTTGGTATGTTATCTATTTTTAATTCTGAATAAAATATTGAAACTTGAAACATCCACTTCATTGCATTCTGTTATTCACAATTTGTACAGTGTCCAAATTCTATTAATATAGTCTAAAAGAAATTTGAGTATCTAAACAGTATGATAGCATAGGCCTATTTTAGGGAGAGGTTGAGTCTCTGTGATTAGGAAGTGGTCATTGATCTGGTAGGCAGGTGGCATGATGATCTCGATCTGGGACTACATGGGATTCCCCTGCTGAAATGATTGCCACCTGTTCTGTAACCAGACTTATCGCCTTTTGTAATACACCTTTGTCTCTCTCTCTCACTGACTGACTCGCTCACTCACTCACTCACTCACTCACTCACTCACTCACTGACTCACTCACTGACTCATTCACTCACTCACTCACTCACTCACTCACTCACTCACTCACTCACTCACTCACTCACTCACTCACTCACTCA
>JAOTRA010000036.1:3450330-3461541 GCA_026260255.1 Pseudolaguvia tuberculata | reverse complement strand
TATATATATATATGTGTCTTTCCATCTATTTGTCGGCTTTGGAAATTGGCATGCATAGCAAGACATTTTGCCCAACTTCTTTTTCAAAGGAAATTAATCGCAGTGAGACTGTTTGATATTCTGCTTGATGACTGTTGCCTCAAAAACAAACCCAAATAAATAACATAATATAAACTACAACACAACTCACAAGTGTTTTGTTCTCATCTCCTTAGATTGTCGGCATGGTCATGCTCTACAATACATATAGACTGCTAAAATTGTGACAGACGTTTTGTACTACAGATTTCTTAGAACTCTGCAAAGATTTCTGCCTTTCCATTTTCCTTAATGGCAAGACAAGTATCATTGACAAACGCAGATCATTCAATAGTTTTGTTTCAGCTGGCTGTGTGATTAGCTCTAAAACAAATTTATTACGACAAGTCACTGTCAAGACACTTAGGCTTTTTCACAGCATCATTCTGCCTTTTCCTATGTATCTCAGTTTTTTGTTTGTTTTTGGAAATTTCTTTTTGAAATATATGCTAATATAAAATAAAACCAATTAGATTTGACAGTTGAGTGTATTTCTGGGTTTCTACTTCAGGGAAGTGCATCAGTAAGAGCTGGGTTTGTGATGGTGACAATGACTGTGATGATCGCTCAGATGAGGAGTCATGCACCTCGTCCGTGTGTGACCCTCCCACACAGTCATGTGCTAATGACACATCCACCTGCCTACAACCTCACCAGATCTGTGACGGGAGGAACGATTGTGCTGACGGATCAGATGAAAACCTGTTTTGTGGTGAGTGTTTGATCCTTTAAGGTCATTTTAAATCAGCATTGTGAGCTCAAGCTGTCAAACAAGTAAATGCAGCACTATACACTTTAAGTGAGAAAGTTTCTGGTGTTTTTTAACATATACAATTGTATATTTCAGTACCTTATCCTTTTCAGTACCTTATCATCCTTTTTTATCTATGTGTTATGTCAGTACACACTGATGATTTCATTCCAAAAGTAGTGAATTTTATATCAAAAGACCTTTTGTACTGTGTAGCTTAACTGATTCACAATGGAGCAAACCAATAGGTATTCTGTTTACCACCTAATAATAATCATAGTACAACATTTCTCAGGGGATGTGGGAGTCTATTATTCTTTAGAGTCTGACAAGATAGACAATTTTGGTATGCCTCAGCTTGTTGTCAATTGTAGCCCATAAAAGATTGCCAAGCTTGCATGGAAACAACACACAGTGCTAGGGTGAATAGATCATCTCATTGGAAAATAGTAGTTTGAGGGCTGTTGAGAGAGTTTGATTTACCCAGCACAGTTTGCATGTTGTCTTCTGTATTCTTAAAAAGAAAGCTTCTGTTATTCTAAATTTCACACCCCTAATGGATTAAATTAAAACATTGTATGTGCTATAGCATCATCTTTAATCACCAGCCCCAATGAGTCCTTGAAACAATGTCATTTTTTCTGAGCTATTAAATATCGTTTTTTCTTTATTTTAACCAAGGACAAAAGGTAAAAAAAAAAGATCTTTTCATTAGTATGAATGGAGGGTGCATGAAAGAGTGTTTTAGATATAAGATATGAAAAGACAAGCAGTACCTTTTTATTTAGCTTAAAGCACTAGAAGTAATACAGATATCTACTCAGACAGGGTTCATTTTGTTTGCTGTGCTCACTGCACAAAGTCGGTTTCTTGAATGTAATTCTGCAGCAGTGTAATCCATTAAATATTGTCTGACTTTTCATAATGCACTACTGTCACACCAAGCTGGTGATTCCATTATCTCAGTATAATTATAATATGCAAACTGATTTATTATTAAAAAAATAAAAAAAATTTCTACATGTATATTGACTATTTCTACTGTACAGTACTGTATAGCATGAGACAAAAACCTGGCAAGGAGTCTTTTTGACATCACAATGCCTTAACTCTTACTAATCTTCTATAAAAGAAGATGGCTGGACATTAATCGTAGGGGAAAAAATAATTTAAATTTAAAATGAAATGTAATCCTAATTCCCAGCCAGGACTATTTAACTCTGAATTACAAACTGCAGCAACTACTTTATTACTTTGTTTTTGATAATATTGCATGCCAACCAATCAAATCTATAAAAATATATAGTGGACAGCCATTTTTAGGCACTCCAGAGATGCTCAATTGGGTATAAGTCAGGGCTCTGGCTGGGCCATTCAAGAACAGTCAAAAGAGTTGTTGTGAAACCACTCCTTCATTATTTAATCTGTGTGCTTAGTGTCATTGTCTTGTTGAACCATAAACTTTGGCCCAGTCTGAGGTTCTGAGCACTCTGGAGAAGGTTTTTGTCCAGGATATCCCTGTACTTGGCCACATTGATTTTTTGTTAATGCTGCTACTTTCATGCTTCATTGTTAAGACTGTATCGGACAGGTTATGAGCAGCGCCTGGTTTTCTCCACACATACAAGGGGTATTAGAATTAAAAATAAAATTATTCATAAAATGATAGAAGTAGAATTAAGGCCAAAAAGTTCTATCTTGGTCTCATCAGACCAGAGAATCTTATTTCTCACCATCTTATTTCTCACCATCACCATTTCACCATGCGGGTTTTCATGTGTCTTGCACTGAGGAGAGGCTTCCATCAGGCCACTCTACCCAGATTGGTGGAGGGCTGCAGTGATGGTTGACTTTATCTAACTTTCTTCTATTTCCTGACTGCATCTCTTTAAGTTCAGCGACAGTGATCTTTGGGTTCTTCTTTACCTTTCTCACCAAGGGTTAGAGCAAAGGGTCTGAATACATTGGACCATATGATATTTCTTTTTATCATATGTTTCTTTTTAATAAATCAGCAAAAATGTCTACCAACAATAGTTAATATGTTTAATGATTATCCTGTGCTTTCATCCAACAAAAGAATTAAATGAGTGAATGAATGAATGAATGAATGAATGAATGAATGATTGAATGAATGAATGACCTATCTATATATTCACTTACTCAAGTATTTATCCGGCTTGCCTACATACAAACTGTTGACCAAACATATTTTTCTCTGTGTATTTTTTTCTCTCAGACAAATGCCTACAAGGAAATGGAGGATGCAGTCATCAGTGTAGCGTGGCTCCAAGCAGAGGAGTGGTGTGTTCCTGTCCCACTGGTTTCTACTTGGCTTTGGACAATAAGTCTTGTAAAGTGGTGGATTACTGCACCCAACACTTAAAGTGCAGTCAGAGATGTGAGCAGTTCAAAACTACAGTCAAGTGCTCCTGTTATCCCGGCTGGAGGCTTGATCTGGATGGAGACAGCTGTTATAGCACAGGTAATTTTAAAGTCTGTGCACATTTTCTATTTAAATGTTATACAGTGTTACACATATCATGGATTGATGATTTATAAATATAATGGATTGCTAATAAGTGATGATTGACAGAGAAGTGATGTGACTGTCATACAGTTCAATTTTATAACAACTGAGATTCTACAGTAGGACATGGGGATCATGTTTGTACCATCAGACAAGCAAAGACTATTTAAAATTGTATGGTCTAGCCAGCCAATAAATTGAAGAAGAGTTACAGGCAAAGCTTTATGTAGTGCATGTGCTCTCTATGCAAAGCAATAAAATAAACAATATTTAAATGACAGGGAATTCCCAGTGAGAAGTTAATGTCTTTACAGCAGCATGCTTGCCAAACGCTTTTAGATTGTCTCAGACAACCAAATTTGGGTTATTATCTGACAGATGACAACAAGCATCAGTGTGATAAACTGTGTCAAAAAAACATACGCAGAACAGAGTTGGTCTTAATTCATAAAACCACAGCATATGTTTATCATTTATCAACATCAGCAATTGAGTTCTAGAAATCAGTTGTCTACATGTCTTTTTCAACACCATCAGATCCCTTTGAAGCCTTCATTATCTTTTCCATCCGGCATGAGATCAGAAGGATCGACCTCCACAAGCGTGACTACAGTCTGTTAGTGCCCGGCCTCAGGAACACCATCGCTCTGGACTTCCAATTTAATCACAACCTGCTTTATTGGACAGATGTTGTTGAGGACAAGATCTACAGGGGGACGCTTTCAGACACCGGAGGTACATGTTCAGTTCTACAGTCAGAGTATTTTATTCTAGCCTAAACTATAGCTGTAAATGGATCTAATTTTCTGAAAGTATAAAATGTTTTAGATTCAAGATCTACTGTGACAGAAATCAGACTGTCTTTATCACAAAATCTCAGAAGGAACTGATGAATGTTGCTGGTTCTGTGGGTGACCATTTAGCAATGGATGTCACAGCTGCTTTTATTATGATTAGTCTTTCTCTCCATGAACTGATGCCTTTATATTCAGCTCTGTCGAGGTATTGCATAACCTTTGTTAACATTTTCATGAAGCCCTCAGCAGCCAAAAATTATTGCACACATCTGGATTATAGACAATCTGTGGAAAGGTTTTACTGTTTAATAGAAAACCTAGATAAAACCCTGTGTCTGTATTGTCAACTTGCACTCCTCATTATCTTGCTATTTTCTTCCGATATCATTTTTTAAGAAATAAAGCCACAAAAACTGGAATGCTTTCCTTCAATGAATTATGCACTCTCTTTGACCTGTTTGCGAGTGCCAGTCATGTTGATGTGATTGCTGTTGCAGGTGTTACTGGAATTGAAGTAGTGGTTCAGCATGGTTTGGCCACTCCTGAGGGATTGGCAGTGGATTGGATAGCTGGAAACCTGTACTGGATTGACAGTAACCTGGATCAGATTGAGGTGGCAAAACTAAATGGAGGAATGAGGACGACACTGATTGCGGGTGGTATGGAGCACCCCCGTGCCCTGGCTTTGGATCCAAGTCAAGGGTTAGTATTATTAATAATGAAATTAACCAAAGATGTTTTATATTTTTATTAGAATGACTTAGAATAAGGGATTAAGCAGGTAAGAAGAATGAAAGAATTAAAATAAACTAAATTATTTAATAAACTACCATTTACATTAGATCATACATTAGAAGCATTTTTATTTAGATAGTGCATTTCCATGATTTTATTGTTTCTTATTTATAACTTTATTTTTTGAGTTCTGCCTGCTCTGGTGCTAAGCTCTAATCAAAAAAATTGCGTGGGAATAAGGAAGCCTTAAGTATGACAACATGAGCCCAAAATAGTCACAGTCTGTACTCAGTAATATTTAGTCCTTAGAGTTTGCTTCTTGGAACTGAAAATAAGTTGAATGTACTCTGATGGCTTATGTTGCCCGTTTCAGGCATTGGAAAAATAATTTGCATGAAGTGCTGTATGCAGCATAGAGTGAACAGACAGACTGTAGTATCTCTGCCCGCAAGCTACAACTTATGTTGGCACTCAATGAAGTGGCATGCTGTAAATGTTCTCAATAGAGACTAAAGCAATATTTTTTCAATAATAATCTAAATAATAATAAATAAAAGAAAACTACCAAATAAATTTGAAATAGGTTTGAAAAGGATGTTAGAAAAAAAGATGAAATTAAAAATAAACTAGCAAATGGTTTAGATTTGCTTTCTTATTGAAGAGATATGAAACGTTAGCATGAAAAATGCCTTTTGAGTTTCAACCAGTGTCTGGCTATTTCTCATTTAGTATGGTTACAAAACAGTATATATATTGAGTGATTATTATTGCATCTTCCTTGATGCTATATTCATCTCTGTTTGAAAGATTGCTTATCTATTGCAGTTCATAGGACATTACTCATACAATTCATCACCAGATGAGCATTGGGGAAATATTTGACTGGGAGAGTTTCCCTGCAGTATATGCTATCTGTATTAGGCAATCTCTGCTTTGCTGTTGTTGTTTGGGATGAAATAATGAATTTGTAGTTATGTTCTTTTGCAGAATTGTTTTTTGGACTGACTGGGATGCAAATTTTCCACGGATTGAGGCTGCATCTATGAGCGGAAGCAGAAGGCACGTTGTCTTTAAGGACATGGAGATAGGAGCCTGGCCAAATGGACTAACACTGGATCACCTGGAGAGACGCATAATATGGACAGATGCTCGGTAAGCAAAGATGTAGATAAAAATATATTAGATATAGATATAAATATAGATTTAAAAAAAATTGTCATACACAAAGTCTCTTTTTATATTTATGAATATTTATCAATAAGGCTGCAGTAAAAAAATAACTTCAAACTGCAACTTGCATCTGTTTTTCACTTGCAGTCGTTAGTCTGACAATGTGTGAGTGTCCTACAGGGTATCTGTCAATTGTATCACACCTTGTCAACAGTGGCAGGTCCAAACTGTTGTGGGTGTGAGAAGCCCTCTTAAGATTTTTTTGTCTCTTCAACAGCTCTGATGCTATTTACTCTGCCTTATATGATGGCACAGAGGTTATTGAGATCCTCCGAGGCCATGAGTACCTCTCACACCCCTTTGCAGTGTCTGTCTTTGGAGCAAGTGTGTACTGGACTGACTGGCGTACTAATACTCTTGCCAAAGCAAATAAATGGACAGGACATAATGTCACAGTAATACAGAAGACAAGTGCACAACCATTTGATCTACAGATTTATCATCCCAGCAGACAGCCTCAGAGTAAGTATTTTGGTTTTGTTGATTTAATAAATCAATCTGTGATGGGCTGGCGACCTGTCCAGGGTGTACCCTCTGCCTTTCGCCCTATGTGTGCTGGGATAGGCGCAGCAGACCCCGTGACCCCGGATTCGGGAATAAGCGGGTAAGAAAATGAATGAATAATAAATCAATCAGCCAAAGAAATTATGAATTTATACATCACATACATAGTAATACATAGCACAAGTTGCAGCAAAATGCTTTGTATGATATGTAAATATTAAAAGTAAAAAATGTGAAAACAATAAAAAAATAAATAAATGAAATAAAATATACATATAGCATGTGTAAAATACTAAATAAAAACACAGGTATCTAAATCAATCAATCGCTTAAATAATAAGTGTTTCGTTGTCACAGTTAATTAATAAAGTTGTACATTTCTCAAGCTTGTTTGCCAGTAACCATAAGCCGGTTAAACTGTTGTGCTGCAGGTTGTAGTGGGAATAATTATATAGCTCTGGTTGTGTGAGACTAAAATGAATGAAAGTGAATGAATCCAATGGCTACTCTATGGAATGAAAACCCGTTTGTGTCCTGCAGTTCATTCATGTATCTTTTGCCCATCACAATGTGCTTGTCAAGTGAAACTGGGCATAATTGAATAAAGTGGTCATGCAGAGAACAAGCTAGCCTTACGTGGCTTCTTGTTGTGTTCCTCAAACTCTGCCTAAATTTATTTTAATTGCATCTTGGTATTTTGTCAAGCAGCTTTTTCTTTTCTCTCCTTCCTGGCCAGTAAAGACAGCTCCAATTTATCTTCACAGTGCACACAGTGCCCTGTGTAACTTTATCTGTTTCAGAAAGAAATACAATGCTTAATGCAGAATAATGGGAATATATGCTTTCACTAATAGGCTGTTGCCTAATTTTTCATTTCATTAAAAATTTTTTAATTAAGTTCTAATTATTGTAAACACTATACAAAGCCATTATTTATTTAAAGTAAAAAGAATTAGTGGGTTTTAGTTTAACTCAACATATTTCCTATAAGGATCCTGACTACGCCCCTCCCACATTTGGATGCGTCATTACTCGAAGCACATACTTCTGGGTAATGACGAACTATTTAAAGAAGAACTGTGAGCAACATGATGCTGATTGTTGTTTATATGAAATTCTGTTTATGTGGTTTACCTGCTGTTAACTTTAATAAAGTGTCGCTGCATAAATGGATCCGGCTATCGACAATCCGTTACAGAATAATCCGCCACCCAGCGGGATGATTAAAGGTGACTTTGGCAATAAAACAATTTACTCTGAAGTTTTTGTTGATGCGGTTAGCTGTGGTTAGCTGCGCTAGCGCTGATGCAGTCTGGTGCAAATTCTAATCAGCTAACCGTCGCAATTCATCTCCAGATCGTCGTCTGTTGAGCACCCTGAGAGGTTCGACAGTAACTCTGAGGAATTGTTGGCAGTAGCCGCTGTTTGGGACTTTTATTGGCAGCTACCGAATGATATTGAATATTTTCTTTTATGGCTGTTGGAGGTTTTTTCTGCATCCAATTTAAAAGAGGATGTTGTTAGTGGTTGTCTGCTGGTGGAATACCAAGCTGCGTATTTGGGTAAACCCTGGCTGAGTTCACACGTACCTGACCCTCAGCTGGGGTTGGCTGGGGCAGTTACACTACTGACGGCTTCAGCCGGTCCTGCCTCTCCAGCCTCGTCAGCGGTGACCCAAGTTGCTCTGTGTTTGTTCGTACCCCAGAAGAAGTTATGTTCGACTCTGACTTATGCACGCTCTGCCTCCTGTCTGTCTCTGTGTGCGCTTCTTGTCTGTCTCTGTGCGTGATTCTTGTCTGTCTCTGTGCACGATTCTGCTCCTGATCCGGTGTGTGCTTAGAGGGCGGTAAATGTAAGGATCCTGACTACACCCTGACTTCCACGTTTGGATGCGTCGCGACCCATTTTTTAAGGAAGAACCGCGGGAAACATGATTGTTGGATTGTTGTTTATATGAAATTGCATTTAACACGTGTTTGGATATGAATGCTGTAGGTTTCCTGAAGATTCGTGTTTTCTTTGGTTTCTATAGTCTGAATATCTGTTTCCTCGTTTGCGCGTTTAAATAGCGATTCTGCTTATGTTTGGCTTACCTGCTGTTACATTTAGTGGCACTGCATAAATGGATCCGGCTATCAACAATCCGTTACAGTTCCATTCCTTAAATCCCTTAAACTCATCAATCTTTTTACACATCATTGCACAGTAAACTGTAATAGAAACATAGTAAAATAGATTTCATTTCATTTTTTTATTATTACAGAACTTATCTATATTTTGCTAATATTACTAAATTCCAAATGAACAGCCTTCTTTAAGTTTATGCTTCAGCGGAATTAATCTCATTTCAAGCAAGAGAAAAATGCTGCCAACAAGCACAGGCTAAGTTCAGATCTTCTGCCAGTACATTCGAATAACTGTTTTACTCTGATAAGTGCAGACAAATTGCGCGTCGATGCCAAGAAAGCCAATAAGTATAGCTAATCCAATCTTAAAGAGCCCATCGGGAAAGGCTGGCTATCACTGCTGTCCAAGATTGCAGCTAACAGGCCATGGAAATTGGGTTTGTGTTCAGTGTTACTGTGTTGGCAGGGGAGAGAGGAAATCTCTGGACACCAAAGGAGTGTAATGGGAAAAAATGCTCAGTAGGTTAATGGGGCTAGACTGCAGGCATCAACAGGCTGTAAATATGGTATGTGTGGTAGAAGAGCCGAGAGTAGCAAGAGCTTAAAGAAAGGGTGTAGGGCTCCAGTTTGCCTCCTGCTTTTATTGTTTAAAGCAGTCTTACTAATATCCTGAAAGTTAATTAAGAAAAGATTTGTATGAAAATCTCTAAAGTAAAAAGCTGATCGTGAAATTTCTGATGTTGCATACATTTTTATTCATCATCTTAGGTTAATGGACTTTGTTATAGGTCACACCTTTAGCCTATTATAAAAAAGAAACATAGAAAAAAAGAAACATAATTTCCTTCCTAGCAGTTAATTCACAAACATTGCTTCTGTTTATCCTTTCATTATTTTTCTTTTGTACTTTTTGATTTTCCTAATAGACTTGCAGAATTACAGTCATTATTTGTGTCGGTAGGCTACGATTTAGCTGCTTATTCATGCTTATGGTAAATAATTACAGAAGTATTCCAAACACATGAATTTATATTGGCCATAAATCGGGCTTTTTATGTAAATTCTGTGAATTAGTGTGAAGTCATTTTTTTTTTCAAATGTCAAATAAAGTTTCTGGAATTATTATTTGTTAAAATGTTGGAAAACTTATTATTCCAATGTCTTATGACATGCCTCTCTGTAAACACTATGCCAATGATACAGTAAAAAAAGTGGATGTATAGTATTATGTTGTAGTAAATCCAATTAGCTGACCATTTCCAAAGTAAATCAGCTATGTCAGAACTTTTCAAAGAGGGTTTGAAGAATGTGTATGTAATCTCAAACCTTCTACAATACATGTTTTTTTTTGCTAAGCTCACTTGTAGTAAGAGTTATATTGTGACACTGCACTTAGTTTGCCTAAATGTTACCGGTTATACTGCCAGGCAAGCTGTCCTCTTTTAGAATCAAAATTTTCTATGCGTGCATCTGCTTTCATTTTAGCTGTTCCCTAGGTGAACTTGGAAGTGTGTAAAGGCCATAATTCATTGAGTGTCTATCTTTTAGTGCTGTTGGGTTTTTTTTAAATCAAATTTTTAAGGATATTTAACGGTAGGGTTAACTAGTCTTTTCCCACTCAACTTTAACGTTAATTACGTTTTTAAATGATGATTTTAAAATCGATAAGAACTATTACCTAGTTCCTCAAGAACTATTACATTTTAACCATTAAAATGCAGTTTTAATAATTACTTTTTAGCATGCAATATATAATGAAATAGCTAGTCCTCTGAAGTCAGTATGTAAAACATAACTCATTCAGTTTGATTTTGCAACTATGGGCACTTATTAACAATTAAAACTAACAGTTTTTTTTTATAAAATTGTAAACACTTTTGTATTTGTTTTTGGTGTCAGATCCACAGTAATTTATAACTCACTATTTGAGTCTTTTTATTCATTTATTACTCTTACAATACAGTAAAACAATACCCTTTTTTACATAATTATTTTTTATATGTAGTTGTAATTGTCTACAAAAACATAGAACTTTTGTTTTTAATTACCCTTTATCAGGAACAGTTAACTCATATATGTCTTAAAAGACAGCATCATTTATTGAACCAGTACCCATTATATATACTATTGATTTCTCTCCTTGATTTGTTTTCTTTTATTTGCCCATGAATTCATATCACTGCTGTTTTGCAGCATCAAACCCTTGCGAAGAAAACAGCGGAAGAGGTCCTTGCTCTCATCTTTGCCTCATCGATTATAACGGCACAGCGTCATGTGTGTGCCCACACCTCATGAAGCTCTCCCCCGACAGCCATTCCTGCTTGGGTGAGTTAACACCATTCTACTCTGCTTAGGTTCATTTACCTTTCTCATATTAATCACTTAGCACAGGCGCCTCACAACAAGAAGGTCCCAGGTTCGAATCCCGGCCGGGATCTTTCTGTGCGGAGTTTGCATGTT
>JAOTRA010000036.1:3432090-3443468 GCA_026260255.1 Pseudolaguvia tuberculata | reverse complement strand
ATATGATGTTCCACGATGATCGGTGGGGTGGCATGTACATCAAGACAGAAGAGGGGGGGGGGGTGGAGATAAAACGGTTATATACAATATATAAATGGTATTGAGGTTGTAAGACACTGAAAGTTCAGTACAGGAAAGGACTCCGGCAAAACTAATGAGACTAATGGCAGAATATTCCTAATTTTAGCAATATTCCTAAGGTGAAATAATGCTATTTTAGTAATATTATCTATATTGGCATTAAATGAAAGATTATAATCTAAGATCACACCCAAGTCTTTGACTGTTGCACTTGATGCTACAGGCAGATTGTCTAATGTTAAAGTGAGATCAGAAAACTTTTCTCTGGTTGCCTGTGGTCCTAGTAACAGGACCTCTCCTTTTTTATACATTTAGCAGCAGGAAGTTGCTTAACATTGAGTTTCTAATGTCTCATGTCTGACGAGTACACCTTCACTGACTTTCCTATGTCCGGAAGCGTGTTGGTGTGGAAAAGGCCCAAAGAAGTGTACCACCTGATTTGTTGGGCCCAATACTTGTGCTAGGTGGATGCTTCACTACCAAGGACTACCGACCATTTTGGAGGACATTGTGCACCCAATGGTTCAAACATCGTATCCAGAAGGTGGTGTATCAGGATGATAATGCACCAATAAACCTAGTCCCTTTTATAGACAATTTAGAATTACCAATCAACTTAATGTACATCTTTTTGGACTGTGGGATGAAAACGAAGTACCTGGAGAAGTCTCATGCAAGCACAGGAAGAATATGCAAACCCTGCACAGAAAGACCCCCTGCCTAGGAGTGGTCTCTGCAGAGTCAACATGCTTGTGTCGGTTTTCTCGTGATACACTGGTTATGTGTGGCCCTTAAATAAACTGGCCAACAGTCCAGTGTCTAACCCTTTGTTTTGCCTCATGTGTGCTAGGCTCCAGCAGACCCCCATAACAAAAATTTAGGCAATAAGTGGGTTAGAAGATGAATGAATGTATTATTATAATTCATACAAATCCTGTAAATGTTTTTTTTTCCTATTCTGCACCCTAAAATGTTTGGTGTGTTTAATTCACTTCTTAAAAAAACACTTAATGGAAACTGCACAGTGTATCGTCTTAATTCAAATGTGCTTTTGTCATTCTGCTTTGCATTACATGACCATCATATTTATAATCCACACCAAGTGCAATCAGTTTGTCCTTTTAAGCTCATTGCTTATTATTTAAATTATGTACAAGTGTTCATAATTTTATTAACAATGCACATATGTGTGTGTAGATCACAAATGATAATGAGATAATTCTCAAACAGCTATTGACAGAAAACAAATACTTTACAGTCAATTTTTTTTACAGCTGATGAGAATTTGTACTTTTTTTTTTCCTATCCTGCTCACCTACAGTAGACAGGATTTTTTTTTTGCTTAGAGCCAAAAGTAACCTTTGTGGCTCTCTGTTGAACACTGAATTGGAATTTCATAGAAACTGTTATCTACAGTGTTGCTATGACATTGGCATAACACTGATTGTTTTGTGAATGGAAGAACCTTCTCTCACTCCAGGGCCTGGTGCCAGGCTGCTCAAAATACTGCTTCATATACTTTTTCAGAGGTGTTGACACGCACAATGCCATGGCTTTATCTAGTGTAGGTATAATTTACTAATGAGCTGTAGAAGACCCCTGTGTGCTTTACACAGTGAGTGAGCATACGTGCTTGACAATAGCTTGTACCCATAGCCAATAAAAGATTCATATGCTTTAACAGGTGGCAAGCTGTGGTGGGCAGACGACGATCTGGCGCAGCTAGGCACAGTAGCAAAGCGAGATGGCCGCAGCTTTGTGTCGCTCCGCAGTAAGACAAGTGGAGTGCTTCACATGAAGGTGTATGACCGAGAGGGCCAGAAAGGTGAGCTTTCAATGAGCCTTTGGATGTGTGTTAAAAAGTTTTTATAAAAGAGATTATTGTATGTTAATGTAAATAAAAATTGTCTTTATTCCTGTATAGATTAAAAAAGTAGGATTTACAATTTTTGGTTGATCAAATTCTTCCTTTATTTTTTCAATATGTAGAAGTGCATTACAGATTTATCGGTGAATCCATTTCCTATTTTCTGAGTTATTAGGAAAATAATTCAGGGTAATGGCAAGTCCATTAACAACATTGGTGTAGATCCCACTAAGCTGTCAACTTGAATAAAGAATGACCATTAAGCAGCTCGGATGTATATGTATTTGGCCCCTAAACGTTTCAAGCAGCAGTTAGCTTCTCTATTCATATTCTGCTCTGTCTCATTACTGTCGGAGACAGCTGAGAAGTGATCTCCTTGGGCACGCAGACGTGTTAAAGTTTCACTCATTTCAGCAATGATTTTGAAACAATTTACTATCAATTCTTGCACATCTAAAGGTCAAAGATAGGTTCTTATAAACGTTTTCAGTCAGGTGACTGTGTAGCTACCTGGTAGGCAAAACAATTAAACAACAGCAAGAAACCGGAAAAGGTTAAAATGAGCTTTCATAAAGTGGCTTACATACAGTGGTGTGAAAAAATGTTGGACCACTTCCTGATTTCCAGTCTTTTTGCATGTTTGTCACACTTAATATTTCAGATCATCAAACAAATTTAAATATTAGTCAAAGATAACATGAGTAAAGAAAAAAAATGTTCTTAAATGAAGCGTTTTATTATTAAGGGAAAACAAAATCTAAAACTACATGGCCCTGTGTGAGAAAGTGTTTGCCCCATGTTAAAACATAACTTAACTGTGGTTTATCACACCTGAGTTCAATTTCTCCAGCCACACTCAGGCCTGATTACTGCCACACCTGTTTGCAGTAATCAGGCAAACAGGACTGCCTGACAAAGTGAAGTAGAACAAAAGATCCTCAAAAGCTAGACAACATGCAGAGATCCAAATAAATTCAGAAACAAATGAGAAAGAAAGTAATTCAGATCTATCAGTCTGGAAAAGGTTATGAAGCAATTTCCACAGTGAAAACATGGAACAGTGGAGAACCTTCCCAGGTGTGGCCGGCCAACCAAAATTACCACAAGAGCGCATCGATGATTCATCCAAGAGGTCACAAAAGACCCTACAGCAACCAAAGAATTGTAGGCCTCACTTGCCTCAGTTAAGGTCAATGTTCATGACTCCACCATAAGAAAGAGACTGGGGGCAAAAATGGTCTACAGGGAAGAGTTCCAAGACGAAAACCGGTGCTGAGCAAAAAGAACATAAAGACACACCAAAACACACCAGAAAGTCCACCTCTGAATGGCTGAAAACAAACAAAAAGAAGACTTTGTATTGGTCGGTTCATGCTCGAAAACCCTCCAATGTGGCTGAATTACAACAATTCTACAAAGATGAGTGGACCAAAATTCATCCACAGCGCTGTAACAGACTCATTACAAGTTATCGCAAACGCTTGATTGCTATAGTTGCTGCTAAGGGTGGCCAAACCAGTTATTAGGTTAAGGGGGCAAACACTTTTTCACACAAGGCCATGTAGTTTTGGATTTTGTTTTCCGTAATAATAAAAATGTTCATTTAAAAACTGTTTTGTGTTTACTCGTTATCTTTGACTAATATTTAAATTTGTTTAATGATCTGAAACATTAAAGTGTGACAAACATGTAAAACGATTGGAAATCAGGAATCACTTTTTCACACCACTGTATGAGAAATGAGGCACAAGCCAGTCAATTTCCTTTGTGTTTTAAACTACAAATATCAATGGACTGAAGATAAAGCTCTGAACACAAACTGCAAGTTTTGGGCACTTTCAATCCTGACAAATTTCACTGTTTGTCCAGATGTCCAAGTCACAGATTGCATATACCTTCTAAAAATCCCCCAACTTTCTTTGCTGGCAGGATAAAAGCGCACAAAATATTTTATGCAAAAATAGGCATGCAAGGTGAAATGTGTTGAAAAAAATTTAAATTATTGAAGTTTTTCCATGTTACTAACAGTGTTCGCAAACAATGTGTGCAGCCTTTAACAAAACCACAGTCGATGTCTCAATTCACTATGTAAGATGATGTAAAGATATGGGTAAAATTATATTGATGAATATATCCAATGTTTATATGCGCTTACCTTTGTTAAAGTGTTCAGTGCAAATTCGAGTGTACTTGTGATAGCTGCCATTGTTTGTCCTCGCCAAGAGTCAAAGAACAGCACAATGGCACAAGCAGCACAGTGGCACAATTTAGTTTCTCAGACAGAAATCTGTTTAAGTATAGCATAGGCTTGTATCCTTCGTTATCAGTTAGTGAATCCTATTGCACAACTATTCAGATTTCACAACTATTCAGATTATATATATTAATAAATTTTTGCGCATATATAAATATGACCAGTTATTGTGAAAGTAAAAAATATTTCACATTTATTTACTGAAAACTCTTAATAGATTCAGCATTAACTTCACTATAAACATTAAATAAAAGAATCACACAAACCTATATGGTAAAAGAGACATTGTGGTTACTGGAGGTGTTTTGTCCTGAAGCACATGTGAAATTTGTACATATTATTGTCATTGCCATGAAAAGTATGGTCTCCCCAGCCCAGACGTTATCTATCTAGACCTGTTTGACACAGACCTGGTTTGGTTCAACACTGGCAGTTGAGAGAATGAAAGAACAGTCACTTTCAAGCCGTTCCAGAGATTACAGCAGCCTAATAACAGCAGTGTCCAATGCCTTTTGGCCTGGCTCATATAAGACTGCCTCAGTGGCATATCACAAATAAGGGATTTTCCCTGAGGGGCAATACACTTCACAAAATCAAGTTCTTGAAGTAATGCCTTCAAACCTTAAATATATGGAGCTACACTTGTTTTCTGTTGTAGGGACTAACTGGGGGCTCTTTGTCATCTTCTTTAAATGCTGAGCAGTGAGTGGTAGGTATGCCCATTATCTAGCAGTATTTCGAGCACTGAAACACTCCTACTACACCTTAACAACCATTATGTGCTGTTATGCACAGCGACGAGTGGTTGCTTACATTCATCAACATGGGGGTTGCCACTTACATCCTCTTTACAAATTAGTGTTTCAGATTCAGTATATTTAGGGAAAACTTTCTTGGTGAGAGAATCCAAGAATCTATATCCCGGGATCCCTGAATCAGGTAGCAGACGTCCTCGAGGCAGTAGCAGAGGCCGAGTGGTGATGGAGCTCCTATGAAAATGTTTTAGCAGTTGCTAAGTGTGTGCATGGGAGAGACTAGGTCTGTATGCTTTTCCTTGATCACTTTGCTCCCAGGAGTTCTGGAGAAAAGGTTCATACTACTAGTAGCAGGGTCAATGAATCAAAGATCCCCCACAAGAAAACTAAAAGGTTTCCCTGAAATGGAAACTTCATTTCATAGTGCAGACACAAGTAGCAAAACCCAGTCAATGGCTTGGTTGATTCCTCCTGGAACATTTTATATTGCATTTATGCATATAAAGCACATGTGTTTATATAGCATAACTTCCTGGTCTGATATATTTTATGACTGTTTTAGGATGACAAAAAAGTGAAGTTTGGAATCTATTACTTCATACAGCACAATTACAACATTTATATTTGCCAATTTTATAGGACTGAGATGCTTTGAGATTATTTGAATTGTCTAGCCTGTTTGTACACTGGCACTCAACCCCAAATCAAAAGAACATAAATACCAATATTGAATATTATATATTTTAATATATTTAACAAGATGTGTGTAATAAATTGAATTGTAGTAAAATTATAAAATGAATAAATTTGCTTTTCTTTGGTTTTAAACTTGCCTCATCACTGACATGTTAAGCCTAAGTTTTATATTGCATTTTGTAGGGAGGAACGCCTGCCAGTTAAACAATGGTGGTTGCTCTCAGCTTTGTCTGCCTACGTCGGAGAACACCCGCAGCTGTGCGTGCACTGTAGGCTACAACCTGCGGGCTGATCGCCTTTCCTGTGAAGGTATATGTGGTATTTCAGTATATATGAGCATACTTTAATGTGTTAAGATAAATCTTTTGAATTTTTTAAAAAGTAGCTTAAATTCAAAATTTATGCTTGCACATTGATTACAGTTAACATTTCAATATAAATATAAACATGTTTAACAAAGAAAATGTTTCATTTATATGTTTAACTATAATGGCTTACAAAGAGTGCACTTGCTCTACAGCCTCCTTGTTTCAAAAATAATGATGATGCTCACTCAGAGAAATAATATTTTTAACAGTGATCAGAGAGATCAGTGATAATGTGAAAAGATTAATATTTATTTCATTTTGTTTTTTGACTGCACATCACTGTAAAATGTTCATATGATTTGTGTTTTTATTTTATTAGGCTTGAGTGCATTTCTAATGTACTCTGTGCATGAGGGTGTACGTGGAATCACTCTGGACCCAACGGATCACTCAGAGACATTGATGCCCATCACTGGCACTTTATTTGCTGTAGGAGTGGACTTCCATGCCGGTAAATATCCATAATTTAATTTAAACCTGTCCTTTTGCAGTCTTAGGTTTTAGGTTTTTTTATTTCTCATAGACTACTCAGTATTCATCATGTATTCCATATTGTTTACTGTCACACATCTAATATCAGCTGTATACCCATATATAGACAATCATACCGCTATATCAACTTTAGTAAGGACAAAAGGATAAGACAGCTTAAGTAAGTTGATGCCAGAGGCACCACAGATAAATGTTCCTTCATATCTCCTAAACCCATAATCACATGGGGCTCACAGTAATATATTAGACAATCCATCAAACAGAGGTTGGCTGAATTCGACATGGCTGTGCAGGAAGCTGGAGTTGTGATTCTGCAATATTCATGCCCCCAAAAGGCTGTTTTGAAGTATATCTGGTGCTGCGCAAATGCAGCATGACTGACATTGATTGCTTTCCTTTGTACTCGCTTGTGGTGCCACTTGGCATTATTGCATTTTTAGCAGTCATTGACTGATGGCAAATAATTAAAAGTCAGGCATGTACAATAAATTTTAATTTATCAACAGCATATGGTCTGTATAGCCAGTCCGCGACAAATTAAAATATTTTTTAATAGAGATGGTAAAAGTACACACATCATTTACTTATTGTGTTTAAAATAACTTTTGCAAAAGTTAAAGAACTTACACTTTTTTTACTCAAGGTAAAGTATTATGGGCTCTGACATGTACATGTAAAAGGTTATTCAACTAAATAAATAAAGTAAGTCAACTACTAGAAAATTAACTCCCATAACTATGTTAAAGTTATAATAATTAATAAACATTATAGATTCTGGTCTTCTGAAGGTGAACTCGTGGTAATATATTATTGATGGTAATAAATGAATGTTCAACAATTAAGTAACTTTAGCAAACTTATGTGCTACACTTGCATTAATGTAATATCAAAATGTGAACTCCATGAATTTAATGGAACATTACAAGTATAGAAAATAAGAATAATTAGCGAAAAATTCAGAAAATGTCACGTAAATACACTAACGTAGTATTTGTACTTCTTTACTTCCCATTTCTGAGATTAAACTGTGGTTCTCAGATGATGTGTCTCTTATTTCTTCTCAGCTTATCCCTTCTTTACAAGGGCAGCGTGTTACAGCTCACCTTGTGTGAGCAGGCTGAAGGACCTTAGCTTAGTCAATGACAGCTGAATCCATTCACAACAACATAGCTTTGCCATGTTGTTATTAGGCAGCTCATTGGTATGTGAGACATGTGTATGCCTTCCAGCTGGCTGATGTCCTGAGCTTAAGATCTGTTATCTAGATCCAAACTCTCCATTTGCAGCATTGTTATAGAAAAAGTGAACACTGCTCTGTCACAGCTTTATATGAAGAAAACACTAATAAGTTTTGCATTAATTTCGGAAACAAGCAGATTAAACAATATACAAGTTTCAAAATTTCACTGTCATGTACAACATCCAAAGCATTATGTGATCAGTATTTTGGCCGCTGTTGTAAAACATCCTCTTATCTAAAGGAAATGACACTGTCTACTGGACGGACATGGGCCTGAACCGTATCTCTAGGGCCAAGAGAGACCAAACATGGAGAGAACACATTATTACCACTGGCATCAGCAGAGTGGAGGGCATCGCTGTGGACTGGATTGCTGGTATCCTTTTACTTTACATAAAATTTACTTATATAAGAAGTAATTTTTTTTCAATTTTCACTCCAACACAAACATATGTTTTCTGTTAATGGCATCTATACAGAAAATCTCTACTGGACAGACCATGGCCTAAACCTCATTGAAATTGCAAGGCTGGATGGTATGTACCGTTCTGTAGTGATTTCAGAGGGGCTGGACCAGCCACGAGCCATTGCAGTGCATCCGCATAGAGGGTATGTCACAGAGAGCTTTCACACTGACATAACGCATTGATTTCCTCACAAGAAATGTTACCTTACTAATCTTATTGCAACCAGCAGGATTTTTGCCGTTTTTGAAGATGTTTCTCAGTTGAGGAATTTGTGTAGAATTCTGGATTTATCCAATGATCTGCACTGAATTGTCCATCTTATTTTATAGTGCTGTCTAATTACATGTCCAAAAATGAAACATCATAGACGTTATTGGCAAAAGAACAGTAAACTGAATAAGTTCAAAGAATTTGTAAATTAAAATTTTAGCAATTTGTTTCTTTATCTTTTGCTGAATTTTCTTCTTTTCTTTTAACCAACAAACATTTTATCATATATACCAATAAAACACATTTCAGATTTAATGCATTTAATGTTTTCTGTTGCCATTTTATATTTATTTAACAGGATTATCTTGCTTTGGTTTAAAGCAATAAAAGATATTTTTCCAGCAAAAGTAAAAACTTACAGAATAACTTTCTAAAAGAATTACAGTAGCAAATGAAAATAAACCAACACAATCAGTCATTCATTCAGCTTCTTACCCGCTTTTTCTGTAATTTGGGGGTCTGCTGGTTCCTCCCAGCGCACATAGGGTGAGAGGCAGTGGTACACCATGAACAGTTCACCAGTCCATCGCAGGGCTACACATAGACGAACAACCACTCACACACATTCACTCCTATGTTAAACGTTCTTGTTTTGTTGTGTGTTTTAGCTGGTTAATGATAGCGTAGCCATGTTCTGCTAGCTAGATAGCAAAGATAATCTTTGTCTTGTCCATGTTTGTTTACTTTCTGTTCTGTTACATTTGTTCTCCTTGTGTTTCCAGTCAAGACACACCTGAACTTAACCGCATCACAGGAAACATAAGGGAACAAAGTTAACAGAACAGAAAGTAAACAAACATGGACAAGACAAGGATTAGATTATATAGCTAGTACAGTCATGTTAAACCACGATAAAACAAGAACACATGACCAGAACTAAACAAGACAACATGAAACAAAGAACATGAAACGTTGACAAGTTAAAACAAGACATGACCCAAACCAAAGGTCAGTGGGTGTACCCCTACCTTTCTCCCTATGCAGAATAGAAGAATGAATGAATGTCCACATTTATGCTTCAAATCAGGTAATTGCAAGCTGTATACATATATTGTTATCAAATTATAGCAATTGAGTTACATGTATAAATGCCATTTGAATCCAATTGATATTTGGTTATCAATAATTGCAAAACAAGTGTTCAGTGTTGTTTTTTATACCACCATACATACATTGCCTTTTTATATTAATTAGAATCCTAAATTACCTCATGTTTGTACATTGAATTTCTTTATATATTGTAAAACAGCTACCTATTTTGGACGGAGTGGGGAAAAAATCCTTGCATTGGCAGAGCCCGGTTGGATGGTTCAGATCAGGTCACGCTTGTTAGTTCTGGCATCGCCTGGCCAAATGGAATTTCTATTGACTATGAGGTAAGCTAAAGTGCTCTATCTTGGTCTATCGCTCTCTCACACTGTTTGTACAGTATGTCTCTCCATCATGCTCCCTCATACGTTCAATCTGAATCTTGCTCCTCATTCCTCTTCTTCTGCTGATGATAAAATGGGCCTGTACAAAAAAAGATGCACTGATGTGCATTTTTCAAATTGCTTTCCAGGAAAATAGATTATATTGGTGTGACGCCCGAACTGACAGGATAGAGAGGATCAACCTTGAGACTGGGGAAAACCGTGAGATTGTACTATCAGCAGCCAATGTAGACCTGTTCTCTGTTGCTGTGTTCGGCACTTACATCTACTGGTCTGACAGGTAATTTATTATTTTACTAAATGCTGGGTTTCTAAAAATGGCTGACCAAGCCAGCTGTTGCAGTCTTGGATGTTTAACCTCTTTCATGCAAGGACACTAAAAACGTTTGGATGTTTCCTTTGCAAGATTCATGAAAATTAAGCAAAGTTTTACTAAATGTCATTTTCAAGGTGAAATTCAGCTTAGCATGTGCCGCAAATGCAGCTGGCTTGAGAATATCATTAAGTGTCATCTCTTTTAATTGAGTGCCACTGATTATACTGATGCCAGTTCTCGTTTCCTGTTTTTGCTGTGCTGATCATGGCAGAGCTCATGCCAATGGGTCCGTTCGCCGTGGGCTAAAGAGTGATGCCAACGAGGCTGTGACTATGAAGAGTGGTCTGGGTGTCAACCTGAAGGATGTGAAAATCTTTAATCGAAACCGGGAGAAAGGTTGAGGTTTCAACTTCTTTTTATTTTTTTTTTCTTTAATGTGTTTTTGTAGTTCTTCTTACTAAATTGTGTGACAGCATAATTTTAGATTACACATTTCCATGGCTGTAGATAAATGTTTGGTTGTTAAAAGCAGATTTAAACCAGCTAAACGAATGAAAGGTGCACTGATCCATTTCTTCCTCTTTCAGTAGCTATATAACCTATAGCTATATAATAGGAAAAGTTGTAGGAACTGAGCCAGTTGCTTACATTTAAAAACATTATTTCACCTTTTTAGTTACAGATGGAAATGTTTTTGGCTAGTGAGGAGAGTGTGTTGATAAGGTGGAGAGAATATTTTGAGCAGCTGATGAATGAGCAAGAGAAAAGGTTGGAGGATGTGGAGATGGTGGAGCAGGAAGCGGATAGGATTAGTAAGTCAGAAGTGAGAGCAGCTATTAAGAGGATGAAGAGTGGAAAGGCGGTTGGACCAGATATCATTCCAGTAGAAGCGTGGAGATGTTTAGGAGAGATAGCAGTGGAGGTTATGACTAAATTGTTTAACAGGATTTTGGAAGATGAGAGGATGCCTAAGGAATGGAGAAGGAGTGTTCTGGTACCGATTTTTAATAATAAGGGAGATGTGTAAGCGTGCAATAACTACAGGGGAATAAAGTTGATGAATCACACCATGAAGTTATGGGAAAGAGTAGTGGAAGCCAGGCTGAGAGAAGAGGTGCCCATCTGTGAGCAACAGTATG
>JAOTRA010000036.1:3391383-3423347 GCA_026260255.1 Pseudolaguvia tuberculata | reverse complement strand
GGAAGACCAAAGAGGAGGTTTATGGATGTGGTGAGGGAAGATATGTAGGTAGTTGGGGTGAAAGAGGCAGATGTAGCAGACAGGCTAGTGTGGAGAAGAGTGATCCGCTGTGGCGACCTCTAACGGGAGCAGCCGAAAGGAGAAAGAGAAGGAGACGAGATTTATCTGGCAACGGCGAATGGCACGGTGAGTTGTGTTCACCGACAATGTTTTCTGAAAGTAAAGCCCATGTTGTGATTTCCATTACAGTCACATTCCTGTATGAGATGCGGTGCCATCTGAGGGCCCGATGATCTAGTATGGTCTTCCGGCCTTGACCCTTATGCGCAGAGATTGTTCCAGATTCTCTAAATCTTTGGATGATAATCTGTAAATGATAACTTCAAACTCTTTGCCATTTCCCTGAGAAACTCCTTTCTGATATTGTGCCAATATTTTTCGCCCCAGCATTGGGGAAATTGTTGATCCTCTGCCCATCTTGACTTCTGAGAGACAGTCCAAGAGGCCAGTTGACCTAATAAGTTGCAAATTTGTCCTCCAGCTGATACTTATATGTACATTTAACTTTTCAGGCCTCTTATTGCTACATGTCATAACTTTTTATGTCTCATTTTCAACATTTGATTTTTCTAAATTTCATTCTGAATAAAATATTGAAATTTTAAACTTCCAATTGATTGCATTCTGTTTTTATTGACAATATGTACAGTGTCCTAACTTTGGAATCGGATTTGTATGTTTACTCATAGCTTTCTGTCTGCAGAAAAATTTAAACAATGAAATACTCGAACAGGAAATAAGAAGAAAACAAATTAAAAACCAAAAAAAGGTCTAATGCCTGATATGATGATGATTTTTCTAGATATACAAATGCACTATTATTTATATTAGTATTATTATTGTGCTAAATTTTTAAAATCATTTATTAGTATTAGCCTATAAAACTCAACCATTTTTGTCTGATTGCTTTTCAATCTCTTATGCACACTTCTTTGCAGACCTACAGGATCATGTAAATTTACATTATTTGTATGAAATAAATGCCAGGAATCTTTGAAAACCTTTACCAGTTCCTATAGAAACAATTTGAATGCCTGTACACAACCAAAATTCATGTGTTTTGATTTTGTATGGGGTATTTATTTTATATAGCCTGTTCTGCTAAAAAGAGAAGAATTGATATAGCATTACTTCTTCAATTATGTTAACCTTAAAAGTCTGTAAGTAACACATTTCCTCTTAAGATAGAAAAATCATTTAGAAAATTGACGTATAGCCTGGAGCAGTAGTGCTTGTGTCGAGGACTGAGTGGTAATGCTATTCATATTATCTTTTGACCTTGGGTTCATTGACTAAATTAAACTTCTAGCTTCGGAGAGAATGTCTTTAGTTGGTAATTTGGCACATTTTTAAGATGGACTGCAGACTGCTGTTAATTAGAATATTACCTAGGATGAATAATTGGCACACACTCTGGCATGAATTTTACTAATATTCCATTATATTACATTAGCATGTGAAATCTGGACTTTTGAGGTTTTGTGAAAAGTGTTTCTTTCTTTTGGGTGTATAGTATTATATACAGTATTGAACGTGCTATTCTATTATACTGACTTAACGAGGCTTACTGATTCCTATTTCTTGATTTCAAATGACTTAAAATATTTTTGTTTATAGCAGTGTTGCTTTTAGCGGTTGTCTCCTTTTCAAATTTTCAGCCTAATGTTCTGGACTAACTGGAATGAACAGCGACCAAGCATCATGCGCTCCACACTCACTGGGAGCAATATAAAAGTAGTCATTAGTATAGATGTGTTTACTCCTAATGGTCTCACTATTGACAGCAAAGCAGAGAAGCTCTACTTTTCTGATGGCAGCCTGGGCAAAATTGAACGCTGCGAATATGATGGCTCCAATAGACATGTAAGCACAACTGTTTTTCTTATTATTATTGTTTAGAAAAGGAATGACTCGTTTATTGTAAAATTGAAATTGTAATGTTGTGTTCATTGTGATAGCGGATATAATTGAATCCATTTTTTAAATAAAAACATAGATGAGCCTCCAAACATTACACAGGAAGAGGAAAACACATTAAGCCTGTTTTACAATTCAGGAGCTGAATCAAATTATCTTTTGCCCTAAGATTTCAGTCCTATAAAGGGTTGATACTGTAGTGTTTTAATAATCTAGTGTTTTAATAACCACCCAAAGGACCATGGTTAGTAATTAGCCTTCTCTGACTGAGCATGATATTAATTAAACTATGATTCATTTTTCTTTAAAAGAATTTCTGTTAACCATAGCTGGTAGCCCTCTAGCTTTCAAGCTGTATAGTAATACTCTCCACTGTGATTTTACTGGGTTTTCAATTTGTGCTTGGTATGCCTTGTTCTTAGCCCACCTCAATTAGTTATACATGAGCTGGCATGGTCAGGGCAGACTCCATAAGTATCATGCACTTCAGCTTCCCTGAGGCACAATTCCAAAAAGTTGGTGCTGCTAATAAAGGCATGCATTAAGACCCCTTACAGAACAAGTCCGTCAGCCAGCCAATTTAAAAGTGAAAAATTAAGCAGAGTCCATTGTCTTCACAGCTGTGGGTTTCTGGCATCACAGTAGGAGTCAAACTCTTATCACTGGTGAAGATCGTGTTTTGTAACCTTTAGAACTGAGTGTACAGTGGACTCGATTTTGCTACTAGATAAATCAATTTCAGCTAAAAACATTTGACTTAACTGAAAACTTACAATCACATATTTTACTCATAATAGAACAAATATAATATAACAGATATTAGACATTTTACATTTATGAACAAACTTTCTCAAAATAGTAAAGTGGCATGTTTATTATAGTGTAGCATCTCCTCTTCCTTTCTTTTCAGTGATTTCCAACAAGAATTTTAAATTAGGACTCACCTGGTCATAGATCACTTTTCTACTTTGAATTAGCCAATTTTGAGCATTGGCCCACAGGACACCTAGGCATTTCTGGAAAGTCATATATGGCTTTCTTTTCGCATGACAGAGCTTTAATTGACATCTGCAAATAGTACAGTGGATTGTGCTTACTGACTGTAGTTTCTGGAAGTATTCCTTGGTCCATTTAATAAAGTCAATCACGGAAGCATGTAAATGGCCTTGCCACTTACACACAGATATTTATCCAGTTTCTGTATGCTGTAAATGGTGATGATATTTGCAAAGCCTTTTAAGCTTGATGTTGCGGTACATTGTTTGTAAATTGATCTTTTTGTGCACTCTTTTGCAGATTAGGGATCCTCTGCCCATCTTTACTTCTCTCAAAAAAGCCTCTCAAAAAATCCCTTTTATAGCTCATTATGTTACGGACCTGATAAAAATTTGCTTAATTAGTTGACGAATTTCCCAGCCAGGGATCTTTCTGTGTAGAGTTTGCGTGTGAGTGGTTGTGTGCCTTGTTATGTACTGGCGACCAGTACAGGGTGTACTGCCTCTCGCCCTATGTTGCTGAGATAGGCTCCAGCAAACCTCTGTAACCCCAATTGGGGAATAGGGTAAGAAGATAAATGAATGAATGTTCTCCCAGCCAAATGTTTCAAAATGCATTGATTTTTCACATAATGAACAAAAACATATGATTGTCATACTAATAATGTCTCACATACCAGCACATAGCAGATAATATGTAAAGTCCACTGCATGGCAGATAACTGAAAAGTGTGTTTAACAACTCTGATATCACATAAACAGAGATAATTGGAGTTGGAGTTGAAAGCTTGAATCACAAATTTAATTTCCAACCAATATGCTACATTAAAAACCATCTGGCAACCCCCCATCTTCCCTCGTTTGATCACCAGTTGTTGTTTGCTCAAGCTGGGTTCTCTTAATCAACACCTGTCCTATTAATCCCGCTATGGTGGCAAAGCTAATGTGATCACGACTACAACCGTGTTTCTGTTAATGGCTGAGGTTCCAGAGTCGTGAGATTTTCTCCCGTTGGCAGCTCAGAAAGTCCCACAAGGAGCAGTGTGATGTATATCTGTGTCCACCATCATGACACCTGCATTAACACTAGTCGGATCTGGGCTAAACTGGCTGCTGGGAGATTATGCACAGAGCACATTAGTTTTTTACTTTTCAGGCAGGCTTCAAAATGAATATTTTTTTTAGCTGTGCATTTTTCAATGTAGCATGCTTTTGTGATCATGGGATATAGTTTAGGTGTCTATTTACCTACATATATTTTTTTTTTAATCGCAGGTTATTATAAGGTCTGGATCCGGGATGTTTTTTGGTTTGGCTATTTACGGAAATTATATCTTTTGGTCTGATTGGGCACGGCGGGCTGTGCTCCGAACCAACAAGTTTACTGGAGGTGACACTAAAGTGCTGCGAGCTGATATTTCTCACCAGCCTATGGGAATTATTGCAGTGGCCAAGGACAACAATGACTGTAAGTGAAGACAGATTTAGTTGTCGCATAAAATGAGAATAGTATGTAAATTTACACTAGACATTTTTAAAAGAGGCATTTGACTCTTTTCATGTCATTCATTATATCTCTTTAATTAGAATAGTGCTTTGTAATTGACATTCATCCATTCTGTAATAAACAATCATGCAGTAGACATCCAGCAGCTAGGTGTCTACTGTGTATAGTTGTTTGGAAAGGAATCTGAATGATAAATGATCCTGGAGTTAATTTTCCATAAAGTAACCTTAAGTGAGAAATGTAATTAATAAAAAAGTAGCCTAGAGTAACAAAGGCTGCCTCAGAGATGTTGCAAATACGAAAAGTAGGACATTGGGAAATGGGTTTAAGAGGCTTCCAGCAGCTTGCTTTCTCTTGCCTGCTGTAAGGGATTTTCGCTTATCATTAATTTCATCATAGCAAATGATTGTAGCTGACTGCCATTGATCGTTCTTACCAAGGGAAAAGTAAGTCCTCTATGCTGATGAGACAGAGCCATGAATCGACAGGTTACTGATGTACTGCTATTTTTAGCATCAGCATATGTATCTTAATTTCAAGCATGACACTTCCCTACTCTGATAATCA
This sequence comes from Pseudolaguvia tuberculata, assembly GCA_026260255.1. NCBI lineage: Eukaryota > Metazoa > Chordata > Actinopteri > Siluriformes > Sisoridae > Pseudolaguvia > Pseudolaguvia tuberculata. The sequence continues at coordinate 3,418,301 of JAOTRA010000036.1, read as the reverse complement.
TCACTGAGTGTTTTTTCTGGCTCACTTTAATAAGATGTGACGCCAACTGTGTTGTAGAAACTAATTTCCATGATCATGCAGTCATTGTGCTGTGAATTATTGATGCTACAATCATAGATGGAAGGGCTAGTACAGTCCACAGAGACGTCTGCCAAGAAATGAAACTTTTTGCCAGTTGTTATCAGTACTTTGCAGACCTATTGTTTAAAGCTCATTCTTTTTTTATTTATTTATTTTTTTTGACTGTTTGTTGTTTTGATACTAGTGTCAGTGCTTTCTTTTCCATGCATAGCATTACCTCAATATTATTGGACTAAATATCTTCTGGTGTTTTATTCTTGAGACCTTTAATCAACACAAGATGAAATGAAGACAGCATGAATGTTATCAGTTCAGACAAGTTATTATCCTCTTGTCTTTAAAAATGTCAAGGAACATTCATTGTGTATATGTGTTTTCTTCATAGGTGAATTATCCCCTTGCAGGGTCCTGAATGGCGGATGTGGTGATTTGTGCCTGTTGACCCCAGAAGGCACAGTCAACTGCAGCTGCCGAGGAGAACGAGTCCTAGTAGATGACAAGAGATGCGCGTGTAAGTATTTAACTTTATTCATTCATTCATCTTCTGTCCCGCTTATTCTCTAATCCAGGATCATGTGGGTCTGTTAAACCATATCCCAGCACACACAAAGCAAAGTTCAGGGGTATATCCTGGACAGTTCACTAGTCCATCACAGGGCCATTCATGTTCACTCATATAGGCAATTTTTAATTACACCAATCAACCGAATGTACCTGTTTTTGGTCTGTGGGAGGAGGGTATGCAAAGAAAACCCATGCAAGGGAAAAGCATGCAAACTTCTCACAGAAAGACCCCTTACCTTGGAATTGAACCTAGAACCTGTGCTGTGAGGTGGCCATGCTAACCACTACACCAAGAGTTGCCCTTTTTCTATAGTTCTCCTTTTAAAAAGCAGCAGCTGCAGAGCAATTTATTTTGTTTTAGTCTGTTATTTTTGATTTCACTCAGACAAATAATGACATTTATAAATACAGTTCTGCACTCAATGTCTTTAAAAATTTTACAACAATGAAAGAAAGGACCTCATGTAACCATAATCTGCCACAATTGTACTTCACTATATAGTGTACAATATTTATTTAGTCAACTTAGCATTCTATATTTGAGAGTTTTGCTGACAATCATGGAACAGTAGCACAGTGTGTAAAATAATGCAGAGATCAAGACCTTTAGTGCCAGATAGGTTGCTTTTAACTGATTGACCTTCTGGGGTTTTTTTTTACTTCCAACAGTATCTAGAAATACATAGCATACATCAAAAAAATTCTAAAAAAAAAAAAAAAAAAAAAAAAAAGGATATAATGATAAAATCACCTTTAACATAAAATGTTCAGGTAAATGACCTACAAAAGCAGAACACCACATCAACCTTCACTCTAGTCACATAAAAGAAACAAGTCAAGAGCTATCCTTATCAACAACCCATACAGACTGGACAGTAAAAAAAAATCATATCTACTTATACTGATCATCAGTCCAGCCTTGTTTTTGGTTGACCTGTATAATCTCTTAGCTCCTCCACCCCAGAAGATTTAATTATACTTTAATCAGTTCATTTGGCACCATATCCATGAGGTTTTATGTGAATATTAAGTGAAACTCTTAGCCTTTATCTGTATGCTTTTATATATATTCTGCTTTTGGCACATGAGAACAGTGTAAATGACCAGTGATGTTGACTGATTCTTTTACATAATATATACTTTAGAATGAGACTGAGTTTCACTTTCTCTGATGTATAGAGTAGAAATTGCATTCATCTTCTGCATGCATCCTCTTAAATTTGGTTGAATATTTTATGATCCTGGATTAATAAGATGCATATTCTTGACTGAACAACATCATCTTTTATGTTGCTGCAGCTGAAAACTCATCGTGCAGCATCCACAGTGAGTTTGAGTGTGGGAACAGTGACTGCATCGATTACCAGCTTACCTGTGATGGAATAGCTCACTGCAAAGACAAGTCGGATGAGAAAATGCAATACTGTGGTAAGTTATTTGTCTCTCTTGTGATCTTCCACATCACAAACAGAGTAAACTTCAACCTCCACAGCACTTAATAAAGCGGGCATGAGATTTTAGATCCTGCAACCAGGATAAATGTGAAAAAAAGAGAAACAAATAATGGACTGTGTGTGAAGGTCTGGATTTTATTTTCACTGTGTAACATTGCCTCTGCTATTTCTTATCACTCTGCTAGACAACAGGAGCTGCAGAAAAGGCTACAGACCTTGCTATAACAGGCGATGTGTGGCAAATAATCACTTTTGTGATGGCATTGATGATTGTGGAGACAACTCGGATGAAGCTTTTTGTAATAGTAAGTATTAGCAATCATTTTTTGCAGTTTTTATTATTCATAGTATTTATTAGTTTTCTTCTTTCTCATAGTTATTGGCACCCCTACATATCAAGTTTATCATACAGAACCTCTTTAGATGAAATCAAATCTTTTTCTGAATTCTGAACATTCTTCATTCATTCATTCATTCATTCATTCATTCATTCATTCATTCATTCATCCATTTATTCTTCTTACCCGCTTACTCCCTAATTTAAGTTCATGAGGGTCTGCTGGAACCTATCCCAGCAAACATGGGGTGAGAGGAAGCTGTACACCCTAGACAGGTCGCCAGTCCATCACAGGGCACCCATAGACAAACAACCACTGACACGCACACACTCCTATGGACAATATAGAATCACCAATAAACCTAATGTATTTGGACTGTGGGAGGAAACCAGAGTACCCAGATGAAACCCATGCAAGCGCACAGTAACTCCACACCAATTAATAATCCCTGGCTCAGGAATCGAACCAGAGACCTTCTTGTTGTGAAGCGGCAGTGCCGCCCAATTTTGAACATGATTCCATTTATTTAATTATACAGTAGAATTTCCCCATTGTCAGTGCTGCTTTTTTATAATCATCTGTAATATCATTCACATTTCCTTCTACCTTCAGTATTTAGATGATCTCTTTCATTTCCTGACAGAAGATTTAATTTCTTTTTAAAGCAGGAATCAATTTTTGCACTGTGCCTTTTCTTTTCTTTTTTTATCACTTTGCCCTTTTTGGATGTTTGCTTACTAAGGTCATTGTCCTTATATGCGATCCATGATATTTGAGCAATGCTTAATTGTCTGCCACATTTTGCTGCAAAAAGCCTTTCTGCTTCAGTAAAAACATTTCAGGCCTTAAACAGCAAAAGTAGCAGTGCATTTTACCAATATTGAAAGCTACAACATAAACTCTTGTATAATGGTGCTATTTTATTGGACATAATCTGCTGAGTAGATTTAATTCCTAATTCTAGTTCCGTTTTTTTCAACACTACACTAGGTAGGTTCTAGCTCTTCCTTGCAGATATAATGGAAAACCTTTCTTCAATTCATTCCATATCAAGGCAGAGCATTTAATTTGCTTCTGTAAATCCTCTGTCCTCTGTATTATTTAATGTTTCTGTTCCAGATTTTACATGCACAGCCTTTGAGTCATCATGCCAAGATGGAACTTGCATACCATCGTCCTCATGGTGCAATCAGATTGTCGACTGTGCTGATGCGTCCGATGAGAAGAACTGCAGTGAGAATTATTTCAATAAAATGAATTATCAAGAATGCCAACAAGTGGTAAAAAACAATACAAATAAATATTGAACCCAAATACGGGCAAAATGAATAACACTGGTGATGCCACAGAAAATGCTCAGGAATTATTTGAACCGGTTGATATGACCTACTGATTACCCAGATTTTAATCTGAAGTATCTAAGCGCAGTGCTGTATAAACAAGTATAATTAAAAAAGGCGCCACCCAACATCTTCAAACGTCTTGTAGAGTCTTTGCGTTAACAAGATAGATAGCAATAAACATGCAGATTGAATTTATTAAAGTTCAGCACAGCACATAAACTTTCAAAGCAGTTGCAATAAACAATAACAATAGTCCACAAGGTAAGTGGACTAAGTGAGCTAACCAAAGAGTCACTGAGTCTGTAAAAACATGTGAGTATAATCCACAGCATAGCAAACCATAATAAAGTCTGTAACGTGAAGACCGATAGTAAACAAATCCAAAGGGTGATACAAGAGGTGTAATCGGTAACAGGCAAGATCCAGTGTAAAGTTTCCATAGTTAGTGATGGTTTAGGGTGCCATGTCGTCTGCTGGTGTTGGTCTACTGTGTTTTCTGACGTCCAAGGTCAACGCAGACGTATACTAGAGCACTGTATATTTATGTGTCCTGCTGCTGACCAACTTTATGGAGATACAGACTTTCCAGCAGTACTTGGCACTTGCACAAATCTACTAGTACCTGGTTTAAAGACCATGGTATCCCTGTTCTTAATTGTCCAGCAAACACGCCTGACCCTAACCCCATAGAAAATCTTTAGACTATAGTGTAGTGGAAGATGTGATATGCCAGACCCAACAATGCAGAAGAGCTGCATCCACTATCAGAGCAATCAGAATGATCAACTCCATTCCAGTAATTTCCAACTAAGCCCCAACTAAGTATTGAATGCTGTACATGGTAAAAATTTTCAGTTGCCCAATATTTCAAAAAATCTTGTCTCTGTATTTGTTTTAAGTAATATTCTACTTTGAAATGGGATTTTGCATGTATTCATATTTGCTGTATATATCATAGCTAGTGCTTTCATTGCTGGTATTTCAATGGTTTTTTTTAATGATGAGGCAATTATAAACATCGTTCTGGATAAGGGAATTTGATAATTGATGTAAATGTGAAAGCTATTGTTTAGTTTACTTCATATCTATAGCAATATTAGATGAGTGTGATCACTGATTAGGTGGGGGGGAACTCTTAACAAACTGTGTTCCTTCCTCAGGCAACACCGATTGCTCAGAGTTCTACAAAGTGGGCGCTGCAGAGAAAGGTTTCATCAGCTGCAATTCCACATCCTTGTGTATTCATCCTTCCTGGCTGTGCGATGGAGCCAATGACTGCGGGGATTATGCAGATGAGATGAACTGTCAGGGTAATTTTTTCCTTTCTGTGCTCTACAGCTTGAGTAAATCAGGTTCTATTAAAACCAAATTAATTTTGTCAAAACACTTTGTGAGGAACATAATGAAGCATAGACAAGCCCCTGTCTTTCTTTGCATGCTTCAGCAGTCACCATAGGTGCTTAAAAGGGTGAATAATGTCTGGTTATTGTCACTGCTCACCAAAGGTAGGAGGGTTCGAAACAGCTTTATAGTGCTTTCTTCACATTCACTGAAATACGCATAAATGGAAGTTTTCAGAGTGGTTCAGTCAAATGTAAAAAAGACAAATATATTAGAGTTGAACTACAGTGATATAATGAATAAAATGCTTTCAGGTTAAATAATATGGGTACTCCTAAAAAGTAGTAGGTTATTTTGATGAATTTGGCTGCAAATGAAAAACAGCTGGTATTTCATTAAGTTCTTGAAATTAGACATCCACAAAGGGAGAGATAAGAACCAGAGCAACCACTGAACATCCCATATGGCAAAGCAAATCATGGCTCTCTTCCATAACCGGTTCTAAATGTTCTTCTCTGTGTTGGGATATCCCAGTATCCCATGGGTCCCGATGTGATGAAGGTCACTTTGCCTGCCCCAGTGGGAACTGTATCTCCAGCGTCTGGCTGTGCGATGGCCAGAAAGACTGTGAAGATGGAGCTGATGAGTTCCAGTGTGGTAAGCTTTGCCAATTTTTCTTTAACATGATGTATGACTCGTTGCCAAGAATAATGCTAACATGTAAGACATAATCCATATTGTACTGTCATGTTAGGCAATTCAAGTCATCAAAATTTTTAGAAACGTTCTGACCCAAATACTATTTGATTCTGATACCTCTGTTCTGCAATAAAACAGGACAACTATGCATGTATCTGTATGCATTTTATAAGCCCTGTTAGCACAGTCATTATCAGAAGTATATTGGCTACATCCGGCATAGAGATAGAAGCATCCAATCTGATTTGGTGCAGACAAGCCAAAATCTCAGATTTTACCATCTAAATATCATTGATATATATTTTACCATCTACATATTAGTTTATGTGACCTAATATTGCGTGTACATATGGATGAAAGGCCTTAAAAGTTTTACAACTTTAATATTTCACTTACTGGGGCCATATCACCACTTCAGCACATTAATGTTTTAGAATGATGTTACTCTACATGGGGTGGACATGATGGTTAAGTGGTTTGCACAGTTTCCTCTGACTAATGCATTTTCTTTCACAAACCCATAGACATTTATTGTGTATATAAATGTCAATCACAAATATGTACACATTTTCTTTAACTGGAACAAAAGCCTCTCACTACATTTATGATATTTAGCAAAGACCATCATCCAGAGAGACTTATATTTATCTCTTTTATTCAAATGAACATTTGGGGATTAATCGCCTTGCTCAGACACCCTAAAAAGGGTAACCTAAAGATTCTCGGAATTATGCAATACCATTTCCAATTTATTACTTCCTCTCACAATGTTTTAGTATGACAATGCCTAGGTGCAACCATGGAGACATGGTTAAGGTGGAATAATATTTGTGCCTTCCATAAAGTAATGATGCGTCAGAAGTTGTGTTTTTGTTTAGGTGATTCTTGAATAAAAAATCTTGAACCTCTTATATTATTATAGCTTTGCAGTTGTGAAACATGTGAAAGCTTTGTTTAGTTTTCTGTTGGTGGTGAAAACTGGCAAATAAGACAAGTTGATAGCTTTGTGTATTTTTGCCTTTTTTTCAGCATCCCTCATGACAAGCCTTTATTGACTGCTTTACCAATACTGAGCATTTATTTGGTTGCCTTAAAGAAATCCTTTAAAATGTTTTGAAGCAACAGTTTTGATTTACAGAGTTATTAAAAAAACTTAAATCAATAATTAAATGTATTTCTTACATGCAAATGAGATAAAACTATTTTTCTTTTAAGACAATTCTGATCAGAATATGTCTTGGGGAATTTTGCATTTGGGCATCTGATGATCAGATGTATGGGAAAAGTTTCTACTGCTGTGACCAATAAATCTGTTTTCTGGTAGGGAATCTGGCAGGCTTTATCATATTGTCACTTTTCAGACAAGCTTTGCTGAAGACAGAATCAATTCTAGAGCCACATAAAGATGTAGGTAGAAATTAGGTTTTTAAGGCATTCAGACATTAAATTTTTTTAAAATATTGTCTACTTTTCCAATGTCACTGTTAGTTGACAAAAGTCACTTGAGGTAACGCTTAAGTGATAAAAATAAAGGGTGTCTGTATGTTTGATTATACAAAAACATAGATGTTTATCTATGTAATGTTATATTGTCAAATGTTAATCCTTGTAATTTGCACTTTAAATATACAAAGCTAAAAAGATAAAGCTGAAAATCCAACTACCCCCACCACGAAAAAAACTAAACATATTTAAGAATATCTCTAGAAATGAATTTAACTATGTCATTTGTCTCATTCATCTCTTATCCACCACTTGTGAACTTTTGTCATTGATAGATTCCTCCTGTCTGTGGAACCAATTTGCCTGCTCCAAGAACAAGTGTATTGCCAAGCAGTGGCTATGTGATGGAGAGGACGACTGTGGGGATGGAGTGGATGAAAGTGATGATCTCTGTGGTAAAGACTAGATAACCTCTATGTATGTCCCAAAAAGGGGTGTCTAATCTTAGCCACAAAGTGCAGATGTGTGTGCAGGTTTTCATTTCAGTCAAGCAGGAGCCACACCTGATTCCACATTTTTAATCAGCTGGTTGGCGGAAATGAAAAACTGAAGCGCACATTTCTAGCTAAGATTGTACACCCATGGATAAATAAATTTGGATAAATATATCAGTAGACACTAGTATTACTATTGCAAATATACAATATTATGGTTAAATTACATTTTATTATTATTATTATTTTTATTATTATTACTTTTATTTGAGTATGAAGATTAATGAGCTATTTAAAAACATCTATTAACAATACCTTTTCAGCAACAATATTTCTAACATAATTCATTTCTGCACAGGCTCTGTGACATGTGGTCCCGGATTGTTCAGTTGTTCTGGGTCTTATGCATGTGTACCCAAACGCTGGCTATGTGATGGAGAACGAGACTGTCCTGATGGCAGCGACGAACTGGCAGCTGCTGGCTGTGGTATTTATTTATTTATTCATGCACATGTTCTGAATGCCGTAAAGTATTTGTTGTTAAATGTATCATCTATTTCTTCTACAGCACCTAATAACACATGTGATGAGAATGCCTTTAGATGCCTTAATGAGGCCTGCATCCCCAAGCGCTTTGTGTGTGATCATGACAACGACTGTGGCGATGGGTCAGATGAATCAGTTGAATGTGGTGTGTAACCAGTTCTTATTATATCTATATTAATAGCACTTTCTAATCCTACCATTACTGTTTGTAGTGTCCATATCAGGTCCTATAGCTGAACACATTTGTTGATATTGATTTGAGCAATTAGAATCAATGCAGCAGTGATGCACTCTTACCAGTGACATAATCACTCAATTCTTTTCTGTACTGTAAATGATCTGATTGAGGCATGGTTATTATTTTGTGTTTAAGTTGAAATTAACTTGAGGACAAAATTTATAATAGTAACAATAATAGAGTTCTTTTGAAATATATGCATACTATGCATGTATTAACCACTCTGTTGAGAATATGTTATTCATTAGTAGTAGTAGAGATTGTATTTAAAGATATAGACACAGACATACAACAAGTATTTAAGTCTCTCTATATTTAAGTATAAAGGATCTCTATTTTTGTCTGAATCTTTAGTTATAGTATTTGACTTAATTTTGTTTATAGCCATTATAATCAACAGCAGAACATGTTGGGGTTTTTTTTAACTATTAAAAACTGTGTGAATTCAAGTCAGAAAGCTAACAATGATTCCTGTCCTGCAGCGTATCGCTCATGTGGGTCAGACGAATTCCGCTGTGCTGATGGCCGCTGCCTACTCAGTGCGCAGTGGGAGTGTGATGGTTACCCAGACTGCCCAGACCATTCAGATGAGCTCACCCATAATCTCAAATGCCTAGCAGCCGGTAAACAGCTCACAGAGTGCTGATGAAATGTGTTAGGCTGATGGACATTGGGTTTGCTGAATATCTAAGGGAATATAAATGACCAATGTGCATTAAAGCAAGAGCTTGAAGAGAATAAGGAACACTGCATGCTTTTTATTGAATGCACAGGAAGTCTGTAGAAAGTCTTTAAGCTTAGTGCTACTTGCAGTACGTGAAAAATAGAATGTGGCCCTATTGCTGTTTTTGCTTTTTATGGCAAAGTAGTAAATATTCTTTAGTTCTCAAAAACTATTTGGATTTCAAAGCTCTTTTTTTCTTTTTTTATGCTGTTCTTCCAGAGAGTCTGTGCAATGGCTCCTTTTTTATGTGCTCCAATGGACGATGTATAGCTGAGACAAGCCTCTGTGACCAAAAAGATGACTGTGGGGATCGCTCAGATGAGAAAAACTGCAACGTTAATGAATGTCTCAATCGACGTGTTAGCGGCTGTACTCAGGACTGTCGGGACTTATTGGTGGGATATAAGGTTGGTTTGCAACATTCAGTTTTTCAATATGACATGACATTTTTAAAATAACAAGTATAACATTATAACAGCTAAACAGCTAAAACAAAAAATACAAAGACAAATACATTGTAAACGGCAGTATAAACATTAAAATGCATTATGCTGCATGTTTTAGCATGCATGTCACATTTTCTGGCAGTGATCTGTGAATTTGGATATTCAAAGAAAAAAAATTGCTGTATTAAGTACCAGTAGAAAAATAAAAACATCACTTAATGAGACAGTTCATGTACTGTATGTTGTTTTTTTGCTGAGGTCCCTGAAAGACAGTTATTTTTTTTCTCATATAATTACATATACATATAATAACATATCACTTTGTTATTTTGTTTGGGACAAAATACCAGTGGGTTTTTATCCTTCTTTTTTAAAAGTCAAGCCATATAAACAGTTAAATAGCCTCTGTGAAATAATATCTACGCATGCTTGCACAACTCCTATGAAGATGAGTTAATAAAATGCATTAGTGGTTTATTTGAAAGTTGAGAGTAAGAAGTTGAAATAGTGATATTAATAGATATAAAGAGAAAAGCCAGATAATACAAAAATAGAATAGCAAATAGCTGAATTATTATAGAATGTTAAAACACAGCTGACCTTGGTCATCTTAATCATTTGAAAAACTCATTTAGATTTTTTATTATTTTTCTCTGTCAATTAAGATAATGGATTTTATATTACTGCCTAAATACTAATTTTATATTATTATTTGGCTTTATAAGTATGGAGATGGATCAGTTGCCTATACTGTTTCCAAACTAGCTTTTTAAATAAATTTTGTTTAAACGAAATTCATTTGAATCACTATAAATAATTACTTTAGTCACCAAGCATGTTGCTGGAACATTCATTCATTCATCTCCTGTACCCCCTTATTCCCAAATTTGAACCCACACAGAGAGGAATCAAACCCAGGCAGGAACCTTTCTGTGTGGAGTTTGCAGGTTCTCAAAGTGCTTGTGGGCAACTGTACTAACCACAACTTTGTTTTAGCATATGTCTTGATTTGTTTATCATTTTGTGAGTGCCAGCTTCTATTTTCACAGTGGTTCATAACCTAGATGTCACATTTAAATGCATAATTCTGGTTTCAGTGTGCTCTAATATGAGTATGACTATGTTGTTTGTGCTAACAGATAATTTCTGCATAATTGTAGTCCTCTTGAGATCTTGTTAGTTCCTTACCAATAATGTCTATGCAAAGTGAAGCTCATGATTAAAGAGGCTGTTAGATTTCTATAGTGTATATATATATATATATATATATATATTAGTCAAATACAGTCATTCTGCCCAAAGATTGTTAGATTCTGGAAGTCTGGTTTATTCTATAGTCACATATGCCTTCCCTGCGTGACCTTTGCAATCAGAGCTGGCGCTGTGGATCAGCAATTGATCTTAGGCAAATTCTGTCCTATATCATTTTCTCTAAATCAATAAACATTTTTTATTGAAACACAACAAATGTCTGAAGATACATAGGTGTTGACCTTTTGCAAATATGATGCTCTGCACAAAGCTAGATAAGCTGATCACAGACTGAAGAAGAAACTGGAGAAATGCTGAAACTGACTCAGCCAAAAGTCTAGAAAGATTTATTGCTCTGTTGTTCAAATGATTTTCTTTCTATAACAAATGCTGCAGTAGTGTCCTATATATACACAGACAGATAGAGAGGGAGGGGTAGAGAGGGGCAGAGTAAGAGAGTTAGTGGGAGAGGGGGATAGCGAAAAGAGAGAGAGAGAGAGAGAGAGAGAGAGAGAGAGAGAGATGAGAAATGTAATGTCTGCTGCATTACTGTACATTTTCCTGTACCTAAACATTATAATTTCTGTACAACTGAAGGTCTCAAAGAGGCTTCTGCCTCACTACTACATTTACATTTATAGCTCATTTAAAAACATCTGAAATCTCTGTACTGTTTGATATGCTTGCATATTTTATGGGTTTTACAAAGAAGGGTTGTTCTAAATTTGAATTGTTTTCTATCATTTTGTGTCTAGTGTAAGTGCTGGCCAGGATTTTACCTGAAGAATGATGGAAAAAGCTGTGTTGACATTGACGAATGCTCCACTACTCTCCCCTGCAGTCAAACCTGCATCAACACTTATGGTTCTTACAAGTGTTTGTGTGTTGATGGTTATGAAGCCTCAAAACATAACCCAAACAGCTGCAAGTCTCTTTCTGGTAATTACATCTATTACATTTCATACAGCACAGGAATGCGCAAATATTATTTTTGTTTAGTAGATTTTCTTAGTCCATTGTCTTGTTTTTATATGTCTCTAATCTATAGTCAACATATTTAACAAACTAGGTTTTTTAGGATGTTAATTAATAGGTTTAGAAAATGCACAGACTGATGGAAAAAAGCACTGAACGTTACATGCCCTGGCACCTAAACTTCTGTCTTGAAAATTAAACTAAAGAACGCTCCACTCCATTAATATTAAAAAGACTATTTTTCTTGTGTGTCTTCTTATTAATAAGGTTAGAACATGTGCAGGTGATAATGCAAGTCCTTTGATACTCTATATTTAAGTATTCTATTGAGACAATAACAAATACAATACTACTATATAAATCTTTGTTTCCTATTCTAGTTGGAGGTAATATCAGAACTCTGCTATTAGAAAAATAAATTGGGCAGATTTCAAAATGCCACTGGGCAGTTTTATCACTAATTTTAAAATGTCACATGTACTGTTTTAACAAACAATTACACTTAAAGCCAGGTTTATATGCTGTTACTTACTCAATGTACTGCCTTTTGTTATTCAGAAGAAGACCCTTTCCTTCTACTAGCCGATCGTCATGAAATCAGGAAATTAAGTCTTGATGGCTCTAATTACACTCTATTAAAACAGGTAAACACATCTTTAACTTTGTTTCCTTCCTCCTATTTTACTTTACTGTTGCAATTCTTTCTTTACAACTGGTAAAAAAAAATCTAGAGCCAGCTTTAATCTTTCCCACCAAATGTGTTACTATAAATCTCAATGGTGATTCACAGAGCAATCCATGAACGCTTAATAGAGTCCCAATTAAGGACCATAGAGATGTGATTGTGATAACAGCACACTAGCAGTTGTTGGCCCTCTCGTTTGAAAAGACTAATTGAAGTCATTAAACACTGCACATTCTATGAAGCTTCACATTAATAGAATGTAAATAAATTGCATGTCCGTCGCCTGACTGTCTGCCTGCTGATGTTGTATTCTCTCCATGGCATGTAAGCTGTTTCCCCCCTTTTACCCCTTTTCTTTTTTATATTCATATTCATGTATTATTTATTAGTTTTTTTAATGTAGAAATTGAATTTATTTATTTACATCTGTTGTGACTGGCGGCACATCGTATAGTGGTTAGCACAGTCGCCTCACAACAAGGTCTTGGGTTCGATTCCCGGGTCGGGGATCTTTCTGTGCAGTTTCCTCCCACCGTCCAAAAACATGCACGTTAGGTTGACTGGTGATTCAAAATTTTCCATAAGAGTCTGTGTGCCCTGCGTTGGTCTGGGAAACTGTCCAGGGTGTACCCCTTTATCTCGCCCTATGTGCGCTGGGATAGACACCAGCCGTCCCTGTGACCCCGAATTAGGGAATAAGCGGGTAAGATGAATGAATGAATCCATTTTTAATATCTACAATAATTGCCAATATTCACAAAATGGGCAATTTTCTTGTTTTATAAAATGATAACCCCTTAATCTGAGATGTTATTTTTGAGTAACTTGATTATGCTACCAGACGTTCATTGGAAGTAATTTGTGGCAGTTTCTATACGTCAGCCCAAAAAGCCCGTAATAGCACATTTGATCTCTGGTTTATTGATTTTTTTTCATGTGTAGCTGCATGAGAGCTGGTTTAACTGCAGCAAAAACCTACATACATCTACTATGTAAAAAAGAATGCCTTTAAATACTGAATATGTGATAATGCCATAACTATAGCACTAGCTGCTTATTTTGAACCCCAGCTCCTGCTACTGTATGTTGTTAGAATGATTTTCTCTAGAGCAGACAATGCCTTTAGAATGAGTTCCATGAAATAAATGTGAAAATATTTGGCTCAGCTGAATTTTTTTTAAGGACAATATTGTATAATTTTTTAATAGTAATTGTAGAATAGTCTGCTTTTTATGTGTGCATACTATTTTTGAATGTTATAAAAGTAAAGCTGTCTTTTAAAATAGAATCTGTCCTGGCCAGTACCCTAACTGCTCCCCAAGACTTCTCGCTACATGAATTGTTAATCATCTTGACTCTGAATGAGCAAATCTACACAGCAAGCGTCTAAAATCTGATACATGACTTTCATTTGACTGACGTTATGTTTTTACTCATCTTTGTTCAAGTTTGAATGAAAGTAAAAAATGAACCAATCCAGAAAGTATACGTACACATGCTGTGCTTGGTCAGACACTCATACGGCAAAAGGCAGGGGTACACCCTGGCAGGTCGCCAATCCATCACAGGGCTGTTTGTCATCTGAGCAATTAGGGTTAAGTGGTTGATGGTGCTAGAAATTTATGCCAATCTTCCATGCATAAACTGTAAAAGGCGTTTATAACTCTGTGAACATCTTTGCTCAGTCTTTCTCATTTATTCATTTATCTTCTTACCCGCTTATTCCCTAATATGAGGTTATGGGGGTTTGCTGGAGGCAGGGGTACACCCAGGACAGGTCAACAGTCCATCCCAGGGAGTCTTTCTCAGGTTTTCTCCCAATCTGATTCAGCTGATAACTTTGATAATGATGAAGGTATCACATCTGCTTTCACTTATCACCTGATCTTAGCACCTGTGCTGAAGTGAAAAGGGATGTGCTGGTGAACAGCAATCTTCTTTCCCTGACTGACACCACATTGATGCCAACTCGACAGGAATATATGTTGCTCAGTATTCTGTTGGAGTCCCTCTTTACTCTGCTTCAGCACATTTCTCAGGAATCAATCGCACAGCATGCTGTTCGGAAATCAATGCACTGATTAGATATCAAAAGGATGTATACATGCTGTGTTTCTCATCTTCTCTCCTGCCAGACTCACTTGGAAAGACTAAAAGAAAAGTGCATATGGAGTGACTAATTAAGCTCTCCAGCTAATTAAGTAACGAAACTAGGCTGCACGTCTTGTGCTTTTGTGCATTAGAGGAGCTGCGCTGATTCATTTCGATCATCTGTTGGCTGAACAGCAGAGATCTTTTTATTTAATAAATTAATTTGAGTGTTAAAAAATCATTTTTACTTTCTTTGTTTTTTTTTAAAAGGGCCTAAACAATATTATCAGCTTGGATTTTGACTACAGGAAGGAGTTTATCTATTGGGTTGACTCAAGTAGACCCAGTGGCCGAAGAATTAACAGAATCCGTCTGAATGGCAGTGACCTTAAGGTATGCGTAACATCCTTTTATTTATAAATAAAAAATTTTAATCTAAACAAAATGTATCTATTTTCTATTTATCTAGAGTTTGAATATTCTCTCTGTGCGTGAGTGAGTTTCTTTCAGGTTGTCCAGTTTCTTTTTACTGTCCAAAAAATATGTATATTAGGTTGATTGGTGATTGTTAATAAATCACAGTAGTGTGAGAGTATTTGGCCCTGTTATGGACTGGTGACATGCATAGGGTGCATTTCTCCTGCCTTTCGCCCTCCAGAGAGTTGGGAAAGGCTCCAGCAGACCCCTGTTACAACGAATGAGATAGTAATTGTACATTTAGCAGTCATGGTTATAAGGGTTATTAATCAAGAGTGTTAGCTTTTTCAGTTACAAGACATGGAACAAATTACTGGTTTCTCCTATAACAATGCTGTGGTTGGCAGTAAAACGTGGTGTTACTATTTTAATATTTTATATTATAATCAGTGAAACGATTACTTAGTGGTTAGCAAGGTTCCAGATTCAATTCAAGGCACAAGGAGTCTTTTTTTTGCATGCCCTACCCAAGCTTATGGGGGTTTCCTCCCACAGTCCAAAACTTGTACATTAGGTTGATTGGTGATTTTAAATTGCCCATAGGAGTGTGTGTGCAGTTGTTTGTCTATATGTGGCCTTGTGATTGACTAACAACCTGTCCAGGGTGTATACCTGTCACGCCCTCTTCTGTGATGAGACGTCGTTCTGTTCCTGAGGAGGCCCGGGGGCCTTGTTCTGTTCCTGAGGAGGCCCGGGGACCTCGTTCTGTTCCTGAGGTTGCCTGGGGGCCTCGTTCTGCTTCTGAGGAGGCCCGGGGGCCTCGCCCTGATCCTGTCACGGAGGCTAGGAAGCCTTGCCTCGATCCTACCCTTTCGGGGTATTGGATCGTTCATGGACCTGGACCCGCATTGTTCCTTCTTTGTTTATCAGGCTGATTCTTTTTTTTTTCTTCTCCAGTGTTTGAGTAATTTTAGTTTTGCTTATAGCCTCAGCCTCAGATTTGTTTTTTTGTTCAGTGATTGTTTTGTCTTGTCTCTTCCCATCTGCCCTTCTTGTCTTACTCTTGTCCTTGTTCTCTCAACCCTGGTTCTCCTCTTGGTTCCCTCTCTCGCCCTGGTTCTCCTCTCGGTTCCCTCTCTTGTCTCGTTCTGGTTCTCGTCTCGGTCCCCTCTCTCGTCTCGGTCCCCTCTCTTGCCTCATTCTTGTTCTCATCTCTGGTTTCCTCTCTCATCCCCTTTCCTCGTTCCCTCTCTCCTCCCCTTTCACCTCTCTCACCTCTTTCTGGTTCTCGCCTCATTCCTTCTCTCGTCCCCATCTCTCGTCTCGTTCTGGTTCTGGCTCTAGTCTCGCTCTGATTCTGGCTATCATCTCGTTTCCCTGTCCCGTCTGATTCTGGTTCTCGTCTTGTGCCCCTGTCCTGTCTGATTCTGGTTCTCGTCTTGCTCTGGTTCTTGTCTAGTGCCCCTGTCTCGTCTGATTCTGGTTCTCGTCTCGCCCTCGTCTCGTGCTCTGGTTCTGGCTCTTGTTCTCGTCTCGTGCCCCTGTCTCGTCTGATTCTGGTTCGTATCGACGAACTGGTCTGGTTTTTTCTGGAGTGCCCCCCTAGGAGAACGCCAGGAGGGTACTCTCACGCCCTCCTCTATGATGAGCAACTACGGCTCTAGAGTTCTTGTTCTTGTTTTTGCCTTTTGGATTCATCATTGCTTTAATAAAATGAACTTTTTTTCTCCGCCAATCCTGCGTTAGGGTGCGCTCCTTACCCCCGATCCCACTCCCTGCTCCAGTCATGACAATACCTGCCTTTCTCACTATGTGCTTTGGGATAAGCTCCAGCAGATCCCTGTGATCCCAACTTAGGGAATAAACGATTTTGAAGATGAATGAATGAATAATTGCACTTACTGAAGTGCCTTTAATCCAGGTTGGTTCTCTCTCAGCCATTGCAACTGCTTTCAAAGATAAGGTTTTTTTTCTCTGGTGTTTGTGGGGTGAGATAGCAACAAAACTGAGTGTGATTGTATGTGTTCGGGTTTGGAAATAACCACTTAGCTAATGATTGTTAGCTTAAGTAGAATACATTTTCTATTGTTTGCAGTATTGCCCGTTTCATTTAGTGTTCAGTCTGGGAGTCAATAAATACGTGTTCCCTGCAACATGGATCCGATCTCCATTAATCCATTCCATGTCCATTATTTTAATTGCATGATATTAGCCTACGTTGGCTGTTGTTGGGTAAACAGGTAAACGCCCCCTTTTCAATCAGTCTAAAAATTTATTATATGGCTACTAAATTTCCAAATATTTTGCTTTTATAACTCTGAGTAAAAAATGTTCCCGACCCCTGGTTTAGATAATAGTTTAGATAATAAGTAGAAATGTAGGGTTTCTGTGTAAGGTGGCTGGCTGGGCTCCGCCCCTCATGCGGCGTCTGCGGGCGAAGCTCCGCCCCCATGCAGCGTCAGTGGATGAGGCTCCGCCCCCATGTAGCATCAGCGTACGAGGCGCCACCTACATGTTTGGCATCTGCATCTGTGCAAGTGTGAATTTTTTTTACTGTTACTAAGCGACGAGGCATTACTGGCTATAGCGGCGGTATAGGATTTATACTGGCGGCAACCTGTGGACATTAAGCACTTCCTGTATTGGATTCCGGAGGTCTTTTCCGGACCTATCAAACCAGGGTTGCTGTATGCATCAGAGCCGTCTGCGTCTGCATCTGAGCCCGCATCTGTGCCCGCACCTGAACTTTTGTCTGTGCCCGCACCTGAACCTTTGTCTGTAAACGCACCTGAACTTTTGTCTGCGCCCTCACCTGAACTTTTGTCGTCCCTTTTGGTTCGTTCAGAGTCCCTTTTGGTTCCTTCAGAGTCCCTTTTGGTCCCTTCAGAGTCCCACTCGTTACATTTTGAGTCCCACTCATTCCCTTCAGCATCCCCCTCGGTCCCTCGTGAGTCCCTCTACAGAGTCCCATTCGGTCCTCTACAGAGTCCCATTCGGTCCGTACAGAGATCCCTACGGACCCTCTTATGTCCCCTTCGGTCCCTCCAGAGTTCTCATAGTAAATGTACTCAACATAAATAATTTCATTTCTATTACTTTCAAGAATATTTTTTTTAATTATAAATTTTTTTATTACTTTTTCTCATTCGACTTGTTGTCATTACTATGCAGTGTCAGTAATTATGAATGAATTTTCACACTTACATTGTGTGTGTGTGTGTGTGTGTGTGTGTGTGTGTGTGTGTGTGTGTGAGTGGGTGGATGGATGTGTGCAGTTAAAGGGCCACATCATTGGCTCTAATGTGAAAGCATGTATAGAACTCATGCTTCGCGTCATCTCGTTAGCCGAATCGTGAGTCCAGATGCCTCATTTGGCTTTATTAAAACCAGAGATCTGTGCATACTTTATGATTTATGCCTCTGTCTTTATCAACAATTAAGCTATCTATAGACCATTAGGGTTGAGAGGGATGATTATCTGACCAATAAAAAGGAGGAATAGTATGCTGTGATAGTATGCTGTGAAAATCTCTACTCAACAGTGACCACAAATATAAGTAATCACAACAGAAGGCATGCTACAAAAGTCTAACTTTCTTCGAGATAAATTTTAGCCCAGCACTTTTATCAGTGTATATAGATGTTTGTGCAAAACGGTTAATTCTTAGCATACTTCGCATAGGTTAAAGATGAATTTATCCTCATCTGGATGACAGCAGAGAATTAAGTTCCAAGTTGACCATAGGTTCAACATAAATTTCCTTCCACAGAGTAATTAAACATGCAATGTTAAAAACTCGATCATATGACCTGTTGCCACAGATCAGAATCACTGCTCATCCATGAACATCTACTGTTCTACTGTTTGATGTGTCTGAGATTAAGGGAGGAAGGAAGGAAGGAAGGAAGGAAGGAAGGAAGGAAGGAAGGAAGGAAGGAAGGAAGGAAGGAAGGAAGGAAGGAAGGAGTTACTTGTGTTTATGATAATATTATGGTCAGAGACAAAATTTTGTATTTTGTGACTCGAGGAGCCTTTGCCTTACACCACATTTTCAACATTATAGGCAATGCCTTTGGTGTGCAGTCTAATAAGGCTGTAATGTTCTAGCAACTAATGATTATACTTTGTGCGAACTTATTAAAATTCAACAGCTTGGCTTTTAAGATTTAGACATTATTCAGAGAATGTGTAGTGTATGCATTAGCGGTATATATGGGACAGATAATAAATAGAAACTTAGATTCCTTGTGTTTGGGGAATTCTAAATAATTTTCTGATTCTTTTCATGCTGATATATTCAAATGTTGACATTTTAATTGTTAGTCTATTGCCATGGAATAGTCTATTGCCATGGAATTGAAATGGTCTCACAAGAATAGCGTAGAATTTGTTTTTTACTCCAAATATAAATGATCTTTCCCTTTAATTAACATTTTTGAAAATGTTTAAAGCTCAGCGTATTAATACATAACTACCAACATGTCCCTATTATTTACCTATCACTCTTCCCACAAGTTGGATTCGTTTTAAAACCTTCTGTGTAAACTTTGTTTATTCATAATATATATACATTAGAAATTTTGGGATTTACATAATCTCATTACACACATATACACACACACACAGAGAGAAGAGACAACTCACTTGTTTGTTTAAATTAGCAGAATCTCTTAGCTTTGACATGTCATTGCTTGACACAGTTTACTGCTTATCACTTTCTTACCCGTTATTAAACTTTCCCTTTATTTTCAAAAATATGTTTCCATGGATGTCAGATCTCTTATTTTCGGTAATGAGTGTCTAAGTCATGTTTTAGATGTAATCTTTGCTCTAATGTGAGAAGTTGGTAAATGTAAAATTATCATGAATATTTTTTGTTTCACCATCATAGGTTGTTCACAGAGCCGCTGTACCTAGCACATTGGCTGTTGACTGGATTGGGAAGAATTTGTACTGGTGTGATATAGAAAGGAAGACCCTGGAAGTGTCCAAATCCAATGGTCTTTATCCCACAGTTTTACTGAGCTCTGGTCTGCATAACCCCACTGAACTGGCACTTGATGCACAGTTAGGGTATGAAGTCATTACTATTATGCATCTGATTTATTAACTTGTTATTAACAGCCTGTTGTAAGTCAGTGATAATTTTTTAAATAGATATCTGTTTTGGATTGACTGCTGCGAGCACCCTTATGTCGGTCGTGCTGGCATGGATGGTCAGGGCCAGACCGTGATTGTAGACAAGGAAATATTTAGCCCTTCTGCCCTCACCATTGACTACACTACCAAAAGGATCTACTGGTCAGATGATAGTCACATTCTCTTCACTAACATGGATGGCTCTCAAAGGCACAAGGGTACAAAGACAAGCATTACATATGTGCATATGTTACTTTACAACTGAACTGTAACTTTTTATACTATAATATATTTGGTTAACAAAACTTTTACCACAATACCTTAAATTGTCAAGTCTAGACAGTTAGAAGGGTTGAATTATGGACTGTAATTGTGATCCAAAGTTTATATCAATGCACATATCTTTTCATATGGTAGAGATGAGCGATCAGATTAAAACCCTTCTGAATCAGTCAACAGATTTCACAAATGCTTTGTAAAACTTGAGTTAATAGGGGTTCTGACTGCTTTTGCCAAGGCATTTTGTAACCGCTCAGTGATTATATTGCTGCATTTTACTAAGTAGAAGTCTATATCCAGAATATTTCCTGTATACCGCAAGAATTTATGTAGATCAGTGTGTAAAATGCAATTTGAGCCTCTCACTGAAAATCCTATGGACACCGAAATAAAAAAAACCTTCTGGTGCAGCAACTATAGACACAATAAAATTACTGTGTGAGAACAAATTTACATTGTAAGTCAAGGTAGAAAAATTTTAGAACAGCTAAAAAATTTTTTTAAAATTAGAACAGCTGTTTCTAACAACTGATAAATTTTTATCCACATCGCAGATGTGCGTGGGTCAAAAAAAAAGGTTTTGACCAATATTTTCTGCCTTAGTTCCTCACAATCACATCCAGGGTGTAATGGGACTGACCTTGTTCGAAGACTTCATCTATTGGACAGATGGCAAATCGAAGTCTCTTCGTCGTGCTCACAAAACCTCTGGTTCTCATGCTGTTGAGCTTCTCAATTCCTGGCAGGCCATTAAATCTGTAACAGTTTATCACCCTCTGCGTCAGCCCGAGGGTAAGAATCCCCTTTAGTGCTCTTTTACTGGCTTTCTAAACATAAAGAGTTCTGTCATTAAACTCGTTATTTCTCTTTCTAGTACCAAAACATCAGTGTCAGGTTGCTAATGGAGGCTGCAGTCACCTGTGCCTTTTGGCCCCTGGTGGGGGACACAAGTGTGCATGTCCCACTAACTTCTACTTGGCTTCCGATAGTAAGAACTGCTTGTCTAATTGTACAGCTAGCCAGGTCAGTACACCCTTTCCCTTGTAAGTCTCATGTGATAAAGTGTGAGCAAAAATGTATTTAATATATGTTATACCATATAGTTTCGCTGCGGCACTGACGAGTGTATACCCTTCTGGTGGAAGTGTGACACAGTGGATGACTGTGGTGATGGTTCAGATGAACCTGCAGACTGCCGTAAGTATCTGAGGAGGAGCTGGACCAAGCCTGACCATATGGACTAAACAGATCATTAGTGCTAATTGTCAGTAATTGTTATTCTACCCTCTAAATGTCTAAACCACTTTGGAAAGTGATTTGACAGTTACAGCAAGTAACACAACTGAAAAGTAAAATAACATGTTATGGAATTTTACCATGATTAACAGGTATTAAAATTTTTGTTAACTGTTATTTTTGACTTAAAGACTTGGCTTGATAAACTTCAGTTATTATTGCATAAATGTCAAGCTGTCAGTCAGTAATAAGGGAAATGCTGCTGTTCTAAATGAGCAGGTATCATAGGTACTCACAAGGCTAGTTTATCAGGTTATTAATTTATTCCTGCCCTAATAAAAGTGCACAAATGCACACAGAGCTTATTGGATCACAGATTAAATTCACCATAAACCTTCATTTTTAGCTGAATTTAAATGCCAGCCTGGGCGTTTCCAATGTGGCACTGGTCTGTGTGCACTTCCACCATTTATCTGCGATGGAGAGAATGACTGTGGAGACAACTCAGACGAGGCCAACTGTGGTGAGAAAAACAGTCTCTCTCTCTTTGCTAAAGTTAATGTTTTTTACCCTGCAGCTTCTATTCCTTTTTTTAATAATGCAGCACTGATACACATGTACAATACATGTTACACGCTAAATAGAATGTGTAAGTAGAATTTTTCTACCAGAAACAAGTCATATTTATTGCTGTTTTTCTTCAAAGATTCGATTCGCACATAACTCTATCATCAAGCGATCGATAACCACTTTAGAAGCATCAAAAAAAAATTGCAGGGTATTTTGATGTCAAACACCAGTAATGTGCATGTATTACAGAGAGCACACATTTTCATCCACAATGATTAATGATGTGCATTGTTTTTCATGTTAAATATAGCCAAGCAGCTCAGCTTTTGTACATTATACATTTTTAAGACTTAGATTCATGAATTTTAATTCTTTTGCCCTTATACTTTTCTAACCTTGGCCTGACACTTTGAAACCTGTCTCGTCTGGACTGAAATGACATCTCTTTCTGCAGACACGTATATCTGTCTTTCTGGGCAGTTCAAGTGCACCAGAAAGCAAAAGTGCATTCCATTAAACCTACGCTGCAATGGACAGGATGACTGTGGAGACAACGAGGATGAGACTGACTGTCGTAAGAAACATAATGATGCTTTATATCACAGCCAATTTGAATTCAATTTGATTGGGCTGATAAATTTGTAGAAAATTTCTATAGAAATGGCTTACTTATTGGGTCTTGTATGACATATATAAATTAATAAAGTAGCTCCACTAAGCAACTACTGTGGGCCCATGAGTAAGGCTCTTAACTCCCAATTGCTCAAGAAATATAACGTAAGTCGCTCTGTATAAGAATATCTGCCAAATGCTGTAAATGTACTAAGAACATATACATGTACGTGTATATAAGAATGCATGTAGCATTCTTACCAAAAAATAATACCAACAAATGTTATTAGGTAATTTGTTTATTTATAACCGCTTTATTGTAATGTATGATTACATTTACCAAGCTTACTGGCAGATAAACCTTAGTATTTAATGTGAATATAAACTACAAAAAGCTACTTATAAATAAAAAGTTAGTAAATTAGAGTAAAAAAGGAGTAATAAATAAGACACCTCAAGGTGAGCTGTTACTTGGTAAATAATCAGCTTCTGGGTGGCTCTTACCCTGGCATTGATTAGTTTCATGTAGCATGTCTTCAGTCATGAGGTATTGTGACAGAATGACACAGATTTCCACAAATTTACCTCTCCTGGGGAATATTAATGAGTCCACTGACAGACCTGGAAATAGCTTCTAAACCACTGAATAAGTCTCAGTTCTGCTGGAACTAGCAGACAGTGATTAGGCATTCTGAGGATTGAGTAGTCGAAACCAAAAACCTTGCCTGCCAGAGGTAGAATTAGATGTCATGGGACAAATGAAGTTGCTGGAGGTTAGAAAGTGGGTTTCATATCCCTTCATGTACTCGTTTAGCATTAAATCAGTGATTTAAAACTTTAGCTGGGAGTGAAACTGACGTGAAGAATGTGTAAGATGTCAATGTAAAAACATGTTTATTCATTAATATTTCAGTTATATTAACTTGAATTTTAAATGTATGAGTATTTGTCTTTCGTTCCTTCTTTCTTTTAAAAAAATATTTATTTATTATTATAAATATTAATATTATTATTATTATTATTATTATTATTATTATTATTATTATAAGTAAAATATTTAACCCTGAATATTGGTTGCTATTTATGACTAGTCATAAGTCATTAAAGTTTACAAGACCTTGTTATCCCTGTTCATGCTTGAACATGTTTCAGCGGAGAACACATGTTCACCAGATCAGTTCCAGTGTAAGGCCACCATGCACTGCATCTCGAAGTTGTGGGTGTGTGATGAGGACCCAGATTGTGCTGATGGCTCTGATGAAGCTAACTGTGGTGAGTAAAGAGTATATACAGGTGCTTGTCATAAATAGAATATCTGCAAAAGGTTGATTTATTTCACTAATTCCATTCAATATGTGAAACTTGTATAATTTGTACTTTTATTCCACACAGACTGATATATTTCAAGTGTTTATTTCTTTTAATTTTGATAATTATAACTGACAGCTATTTAAAAAAAATCCAAATTCAGTATATTAGAAAATTACAATACTACTAAAAAACCATTACAAAGATTCAAGGATTTTTAGAAACCTGAGAAATATGAACAACACTCAATACTTAATTGTGGCTCCTTTTGCCTGAATTACTGCATCAATGATGCCATGTTGTCGACGAGTCCATGGCATTTCTCAGGTGTTATGAGAGCCCAGCTTGCTCTGATAGGGGCCTTCAGTTCTTCTGCATTGTTGGGTCTGGCATCTTCCTCTTCACAATACCCTATAGGTTTTCTTTGGGGTTAAGGTCAGGCGAGTTTGCTGGCTGATTAAGAACAGGGTGTGCAGGTGTCAAGTCCTGTTGGAAAATGAAATCTGCATGTCCATGAAGTTGGTCAGCAGCAGGAAGCATGAAGTGCTGTAAAACATCTTGGTATACAGCTGCATTGACCTTGGAGCAGAAAACACAGTGGACCAACACCAGCAGATTGACTTGGCACCCCATCACAGGCTGCAAACTTTATTCTGGACCTCAACCAATATGAATTCTGTGCTTTACTTCTCTTTTTAATTATATGACCAGCACCTGTAAAGTATGAATTCTTAGAATAGGAGATCATTAGTATTGTGTTTGCATACCTCTGCAATCTCCTGTCTTCCTAATAAGTCATCCATAATGAAGAACCATTCAAAGCTCTTATTAGATATGACTTTCAACAATTCACCAGAGACTGGCTTATTGCATAAATATCTGATTTAGTTTCTCATCAGTAATTGTCACACAAAGTTTAACATATAGTTTTTACTTGCTTTTTAAATGAAAGTCCTAATAAATGAAAGAGATTCACTGATCATGTTGTTTGAACTTTCTGGAGGTCAACGTGTTAAGGATTGTTGCAGTACAGAATGAAAAGCATTTTTTGCATTTCATTACATTTTTTGCATTGCATTGCATTTTTCCTCTGAAATGTTTCCTACCAATAGTCCTACATTCCTACCAATTATTTGGCTGTTATTGTGGTTGTATTGGTTCAATTCAAAAATACATTGCATACAATCAGTGCAGAGGTTTGTGTAGGAAAATAAATGCATGTGCAGTTAAATATAAATCTGTGTCAGTTCAGACACAGTTCAGACTTGCTATTAGCTAACTGAGAGAAAAGCAACCCAACCCCTTTCAGCTGATCCTAAGCACTCAACTGGCAAATCTCAAACAAAGCATTTCACTTAGGGCAAGAGGCAGGGTACACCCTGAAGAGGTCACCAGTCCATCACAGGGCCACATAGACAAACAACCACTCACACCCTAGCTGTGGGCAATTAGAATCACCAAACAACCGATTTCCATTGGGTGTGACAAGGATGAACAGGATTAAAAATGGGTTTATTAGAGGGACGGTGCATGTCGGATGTTTTGCAGACAAGGCGAGAGAGGCTAGGATGAGATGAATTGGACATGCAGTAAATTGGTAGGAGAACACTGAGGATGGAGGTGCCAGGCAGGAGGAAAAGAGGAAGAGCAAAGAGGAGGTTTATGAATGTGGTGAAGGAAGATATGCAGGTAGTTGGGGTCAAAAAGGCAGATATAGAGGACAGGGTAGTGTGGAAAAGAGCGATTGGCTGTGGCGACCCCTAACAGGAGCAGCCGAAAGGAGAAGAGGAAGAAACATCCCAATACCCAGAGGTATACCGGAGTACCCAGAGAAAACCCATGCAAGTGCAGAGAAAGAATGCAAACTCCACACACAAAGACTCCCAGCCCAGGAATCAAACCCAGGACCTTTTTGTTGTGAGGCAACCATGCTAACCACAATGCCACTGCGCTGCCTTGTCTGGAATTCTTTCTCTCTAAATTTCTCAGTACCAATTTATAAGGTAATGAAAAAAATCAGAAAACAAATGATTACACAAATATCTGAAGACAAAACAGAAATAGATATAAAATATATATAATCTGGCACTGATTATACATAAGATTGGTAGGTAGTTGAAGGAACTCTTATTAAATGAGATAGTTGAGAAGGTAGGAAAAAGATGTCGTATAAAAAAATTGTACCAGCAATAGGGATAACCGCATCCTGGAGAGAATTGTGAAATATAACCCATTCAAAAATGTGGGAGAGATTCACGAAGAGCGGACTGTAGCTGTAGATATGAAGTGTGTAAATATGAAAAGTGTCTTTTTTGTGTTTTCTTTGCCTCATCTATTCCTCCCTAGCTCCCTAAAATTTTTCACTTAAATTTAACCTTAAAGTAGTATTATAACATACAATTTAATATGCCGGCGGCGCGGTGGCGTAGTGGATAGCACAGGCGCCTCACAACAAGAAGGTCCCAGGTTCGAATCCCGGCCGGAGTTTGCATGTTCTCCCCGCGCTTGCGTGGGTTTCCTCCGGGGTTCCGGTTTCCTCCCACAATCCAAAAACATGCAGATTAGATGAATTGGTGATTCTAAATTGTCCATAGGAGTGAATGTGTGTGTGAATGGTTGTTTGTCTATGTGTTGCCCTGTGAT
>JAOTRA010000036.1:3357406-3387273 GCA_026260255.1 Pseudolaguvia tuberculata | reverse complement strand
GGATGGATGGATGGATGGATGGATGGATGGATGGATGGATGGATGGATGGATGGATGGATGGATGGATAAATAAATACTATCGTTCAGAAAGTAACTAGGTAAATATAATAGTTTTTGTCATAATTGTAGAAAGTATCTCTACAAAATCACCTGCTACCTTGTAAACCCAAACAGTACAACCAATATATTTATGCTGCTGAAGCTGTTTAACCAACCAGCATGCACTATGATTCTATTTTTTGCCTTTGCCTGCTAGGATTTTCTTGTTAGCAAAGTTGACACCTCTGAGTTCTCTGGCATTTTTACGGCATTCAACACCATGAAGCAGTAGAGGATAACAATGCTCACTAGCATGCTGGGCCTTCCACTTGGGAGGTCTCTGTTTTTCAGACTCCCTAGTGTGTGCGGTGCTTCTGTTTTGCACTATCTTCATGCAGACATCAAATATAATACTTCTGAAAGCCACCTGCAAGCAACTAGAGATGAATTGTTTACTACCTCAAAAAATAATAGCAGATGAAGCAGAAACAGCACTAATTATGTACTGGTAGAATCTGTAAGTTGCTTCAATAGCTGCATATCTGTGTTGACAAAAATAATGATGTGGGAAAATTACAGTCATAGCCAGTGATCTAGCAAAACACTTGTTCTGTTCTTTTATTCAGACACTGTGTATGTAAATATCATTCAAGCACAGCTTCTACAGAAACAAGGCCATTTATAAGCACCCTTGTGAAAGCTTTGCACTTTGCTGCATTTCTCATTGCCATGCTTTAGGATGTTCTCAGGTGCTTTTGTGTTTTTCAGAAGGATTGTAAAACCCATTGTGCACAAGACCAGTTCCAGTGCCAGAACAACCTCTGCATTTCAGCTAAGTGGTTGTGTGATGGTCAGGAAGACTGTAAGACAGGGGAAGATGAAAAAAACTGCCCCGGAACAGGTACCTCACAAAAATGTGCGGTTCTAAAAAAATGTGTTTATTTATGTATCAATTTTACCCATCAGACACATGTTTAATAAGGCAGTGAGCCAGAAAGACAGCCAGCCAGAATAAGATATATTATGACATCCTCAATTATAAAAATGTGTGTATATTACCAGGTAATAGTAACTTTTGATCATTTTCATATAGCTCTCTGAAAAAGGATGCAATACCAAAATATTGGGTTATGTCAGACCTAGGAAAACACTGAACATAATATCCATTTGTGTTATAAAAACAGGATTTGTAGGATTTTAGTTTATATAGTGCTCTAGTTCTATAGCTTTAGAAAAATCATTAAAAAATTACTTAAAACTTTTAAACATTTTCTTAAACATCTAAAATACATTGTTAAACTGTGTAAACTTTGACTAGTAATCACAGGCTCATTGACATTTATGCTGCTTAATTCCATGGTCAATAACAAATGCATTTTTGTTAATAAAAACTAAGTTTGCTTTTGTGAATATTTAATTCCTCAAACCTCACAAATATCATTTATACATTTGCCTGTTTTCTTGTCGATGTCTACATAGTTATTTCACCTCTTAGCAGCCAAAATCTGCAAATACATTTTACAGACACTTTATCACATCTACAGAGATTCTGGTTGGCTACTTAATGTAATGTGAGATTTAGCTGAATATACTTCACAAAAAAGTCATTCTAACTGATGTGTATAGATTATGTCCATTATTTGGCCCTCATTGAAAGCAGCTTGAAAAGCTAATTTGAAAACCTTTTTGTTTTAAAACACTGTGTCAGTATTTTGCCACCTTTCTTCTACTAAATGTGCTTTCAATTTGTCTTTCTTATGTAATCTATTGTGTAGCTGTCAAGCTATGTGCGTGATCTTTTCTGTCTCTGCTTTCCAGTGCTTCCTTCCTGTTCAATAAACGAGTATGTGTGTGCCAGTGGAGGATGTGTGTCTGCTAGCCTGAGGTGTGATGGACATGATAACTGTCCTGATAGTTCTGATGAAGTATGTCCCCCTGCAGAGCCTTAACAAACTCAGACACAAACACTTTAAGGGCCTACAGATGATTTGATGTGCTAATCTGTAACGAAATGTAGCACTGTGTAATCAGATAGAACCTGATTGCTTCTTTATATTGTATCCAGGTGTGACAAAGTTATAAAGATGGTGTAAAGTATTATTTACTTACAAAAATACACAACATGTCTGACATAATAAGCTTACGTTAACTGTGCAGCCTTTGCAGTTTCCATGGAAATGTTGCTCCATTTTTTCCCTTCCTCCTCTACATTAAAGTGAACTGCACCCAGGAAAAGTGTCTGTATGATGATCTTAGTGTATCTTGTGTTTTCTTACTAGGCAGACTGTGTAAAAGAATGCAGAGAAGATGAGTTCCTCTGCCATAATCATGCTCACTGCGTACCGAAAAGATGGCGCTGTGATGACGTATTCGACTGTGTGGATCACAGTGATGAGGAAAACTGTGACTATGGTACCAAAAACCCACAATTACTTTTATGTTTATATTTTTTCATTTTTTTAGGTATAACAGCTTAGACGTATTGTAATGCTGGTATAGTAACCTAATTTAAGAATTAGCAGGAAATAGGTGAAAGTCATGTACATATTTTTGGTTGAAAATAGGCTTATTTATTGTACTGTGCAGTGGCGTAGAAGGTCTAAAGCCGTGGTTCTTTCTGTGCAAAGTTTGTCATGTTCTCCCTGTGTTTGTGTGGGTTTTTGTCCAGGTTCTCCGACTTCCTCCCACAGTCCAAAAACATGTATAATAGGTTAATTGGTGATTTTAAATTGCCCATAAGAGTGAGTGTGTGTGGTTGTCGCCTATCTGTTGCCCTGCGATGGACTGGCAACCTGTTCAGGGTGTACGCCGGCCTTTTGACCTATGTACGCTGGAATCGGCTCCATCAGACTCTCATGACCCCGAAATAGAGACTAAGTGTGTTAGAAGATGAATGAATATAAAATAGGAAACAAAGATTTCTACCTTCAAAGTATACATGTCAGCACACTTCTGTAATTACAGGAGCTTTTTTTTGCCGTCCGGATGAGTTTGTTTGCAACAATACACTTTGTAAGCTGCATTCCTGGGCGTGTGATGGTGAGGATGATTGTGGCGATAATTCTGATGAAGACCTTGAGTTGTGTGGTAAGAAACTTATGGTTAAATTTTGCAGCATTTTCTGTGAGAATGTAGAGACCAGGCAAATATATAATTGTTTTTAATATATTAAATAAATTAGTTGGTATCTGGTTGTACAGAACTTGAAAAAGTGGTATTTTTCTTGCTTCTTCTTTTGCTTTTTTTTCTAGCTAAGCTTCCTTGCCCTCCTGCAAGACCACATCGCTGCAGAAATAACAGAGTGTGCTTGCGGCTTGATCAGATCTGCAACAATGTAGATGACTGTGGCGACAATTCAGACGAAGAGCAGTGTGGTTAGTAAAACCATGAAAATCAAGATCTTTGAAGTTTTGTGAGCCGTGGGAAGTTCACAGACAGTTATTCAGTCTGTTATTCATTAGTCATGGTTTTTAGTCAAGAAAGTAAATATGTCACAAATATATGTTTCCAACTTTTGAATCTGCTCCTAACCAGAGGCTGTGTCTGCCAGACCAAAGCCATGTGGAAAGATGGAGTTTACCTGCAACAACAAACACTGTATTCCTGCTCAGCTGCAGTGTGATTTATTTGATGATTGTGGTGATGGAGGATCTGACGAGCAGGACTGCAAAGCCTGTAAGTACATTTTGTATACCTCATCATTCACTATATGGACAAAGGTATTGGGAAACCTCACTATAACATTTATATGTGTTTTCCTGTATATATCCCATTCCAGCTTTAGTTTTACTTTTAGTTTCACAATAACCACCTAAACTTCACCAAAGGATTTTTATTAGAAGCTTGGCTTTGGGGATTTTCAAATTCAGGTGTTCAGTGGGATTAAGTTCAGAGATTTGTGCAAGACACTCAAGTACTTTCACTTCAACCATAATACCATATTACCATACCAATACCATAATGTCTCATTCTCAAGGTCTTTGTGCTCAGGAGAATTGTCATGCAGACAATTCAATTAAGGCTTTACGCCTTTCAATTCCAGTTGAGAAAAAACTTTATTTTACAGCATATAGAAGAATCAGACAAAAAGTGTGTTTTTAACTTTGAGTAAACAGTTAGGTCAAGACATACTTATGTAGGTGTGCTGGTTATGTGTCAACACACATTTGACTACATAGGTACATTTTAAGTAAAAAAAAAAAAGGGGGGGGAATCAAATAATTCTTTTTTCAAATTTAGCATGTTTTTCATTTGTTATTAAACTATTAATTTTCCACAATTTATAATTTTTATTATTATTTTATATAATAATTTGTTTATAATTTTATATAATTATATATATTTAGAATTAAAATCCAAGTTATTTTTAAAATACAGGTTTTTATAATATAATGTGTGATATTTGGCTAAAGTCTCTTTTTAATTCCAGTTTTGAATGGAGACATATGTGGGAAAAGGATGAATCCATGTGGTGAGGATGCCGTGTGCAATCATACAAGTGCTAATGTAGTCTGCCAGTGTAAACCTGGGTTTCAGAGGAACCTCAAGACAAAACGCTGTGAAGGTGATTTAAACTTTTTTCCTGCTGAATTGCTGAAAAAAAAGTAACTGGATAATAAACGTTCCATTATTTTAAGACTGACTTAAAATTCAGTTTTTTATTCAGATACAATCCTATAATATAAAGGCTCGGTTTTTCATTTTGATGCACAGCGGTTGAAGTGTTGGATTGCTAATTGGAAAATTGCGGTTCAATTCTCAGCACCACCAAATTACCACCCCTAGGTCCCTAAGCATGATCTTTAACCCCAACTTGTGCAGCTAGATAAATGTACGTAGGGTATAAATGTATGTCTCATCTGCTAAATGCTCTAAATGTAAGGTTCCAGTGTGTTCAAAATGTGTATGTATGTATGTATGCTGAATTTCAGCTTTACTTTAACAGTAACCTACTTTAGCTTCAATTACTTATACAATTACTTATATAATGAGCTGTATGGTTGGCAATTCCAACTTCCCGCCCCCCCCCCAAAAAAAAAACACTTTGAAAACATCAGTACTAAATTGATTATCTTTGCAGTTAATGAGGGTTGACGCAACATATATTTTATATTGGCACAGATGTATAATAATCTATTATGTAGTATATATTGGCAGACTCAACCTTCATTATTTCTGAATTTATTTGAAGGAGAAAATTCACTGTAACAATGAGTTATAGATTCACCTTATTCTCCTTTTTCAGAAATAAATGAGTGTCTGAATTTTGGTACTTGCTCACACTATTGCACAAATACTAAAGGATCATACAAATGTACATGTGACAAAAATTACAAGGATGTCAATGGAAACTGTATAGCTAAAGGTAAGAACCTACACTTGCCAATGATTCTGTTTCTATTACATTATTTTGACATTTCACTTGATACTTCTACATAATACATTATTTAAAAAATCATGAAAAGTTAGAAAATTGAATAATTAATTATTATTTTCTCTATATTGAAACTTATTAGAAGACGTTGAACATTATTTAAACCACATTTCTTTATGTTTCAGATAAATTTAGATTTAGATTTAGATTTGACATAACATGATGAAAAATAAATAACTATTTACATTTTTAAAACCGGATCATAAGAGTTTTGTATTTATACTAAGAGGAAACTGACAGGTTTAAGCAGCAGCCAAATTTATACAATCAAATGCAGCATGCCGTTCATATCAGTCATCATATTCTTACAATAAAAACAGCCACTGAGAGAACTGTTAAAAAACACCCAAACAACTTAACTATATGCCAGCATTTTATCTGTAAATTTTAGTGGTTTCACTGTTCAATATTATATATTCAATATTATTTTTACTTACAATAAGATGCTGATCCATTTTAGCAATTAAAACAATTTAGATTTAGTCAAGTAACTTTATTTATTGTAGTTTACTTTTACCTTGAATGTTTTAATATTTCCAAATAATGCTTATTTACCTGTGTATTGATGTATGCATTTTGATTGATGTACATCTTGTCTTAAACCCTAAATGGAATTTAGCCACTTCTCATTTTTTTTGCATATTAATAACTCAACGGGCAGGCCCAGAAGATCGAGTGCTCTACATAGCTAATGACACTGAAATCCGAAGTTTTGTGTATCCATTTAACCAGAGCCATGGACACAAAATACTCGCTCGCATAGAGGAAAATGCCCGCATCATTGGGATTGACGCTTTGTTCCACCAACAAAAGTTTATCTGGGCTACCCAGTTTAACCCGGGTGGACTTTTTTACAAAGAAATCATAGACAGGAGTCAAACAAAAACAAACCATGGAATAATAGTAAGTATTGTTAACTATGAAAGGCTTATAATCAAACAGTAGTACAAATATTTGAATATAATTGAGATCTTTAAGATTCTTGTATTGCTTTATTTCAGCATGTAGTTACATATGGGTGAAATGTTGTATAATCCTCATTTGTTCTTTATTTAAAAAGAAAAACTTCTTCCTTCCTTTAACAGTGCCCAGACTTTCGGCGGCCACGGGATGTGGCAGCTGATTGGGTGACTGGACATATCTACTGGACAGACCACTCAAGAATGCACTGGTTCAGCTATTATACAGCTCACTGGACCAAACTAAGATACTCCATTAATGTAGGCCAGCTCAAGGGACCAAACTGCACTCGTCTGATAACTGATATTGCTGGAGAGCCTTATGCCATTGCTGTCAATCCAGTCAAAGGGTAAACTTTCCAGATATTTTTTAGATGATATATGCTCTTAAAAACAGATAATAGCCTTAGAGATCTACTGGTCTGCTTTAACGCTCATACATAACGTATTAATGGTAATAGTAAATTACTAATGATCATATTACTAAAGAATTTGGTTTGGGATTTAGTTCAGCTGTGTAGAAAATGGACTCTTGAGAAGAAAATTAATTTTAATGGCCATTTTGGGTTAACATAGCTTTCTTGAGAAATTGCTGTAGTGTAGTGAGACTATGGAAAAGCTTCTAAGTTATTGTTTTTAAATACGTAATCGCTTACCTTTTATATTCATTCACAATTTACAGTTGTAAATTATGTACAATTAAAATGAGAATTTTGCATTGATCAAGCCCCACCACCTCCAGTTCGATCCTTGAGCAAAGACTCTAAACCCCTTCCTGCTCTAGGGCCGCTGTATCATAGCTAAACTTGCGCTCTGACCCACACTTTCTATGGTGGGATATGCAAAGAAACTAATTTTACTGTGCTGTGAAGTATATGTTACAAATATAGACATTTAAAAATATTTATTTTTATTTAGAAATTATTGTGCCGAGCAAGTACTAAGATGAACGCCTCTCCAATTTTTGATCTGCTTTCTGACATCCTATAGCTTCTGTATTTGTAATGTATGCTATACTTGATAAAGATGACATGAGGTTTTCTATTCAAATGACAGTAATCTGTCATGGTGGCGTAGAGGAGGTGGCACGGTAGCATTTTCTCCCCATGACATGGGTTTTCTGTGGGCACTCCTGTTTCTTCCCATAGTCCAAAAATATGTACCTTAGGTTGCATGGTGATTCCACATTGCCCATATTGTGTGTGATAGTTAGCATGTATGTGGCCATGTGATGGACTCATGACCCCTTCCTTTTGCCTTCTGTGTGCTGGCTTCAGAAGACCCATTTGATAAATGAATGTATTGTTAGTCACAGTTAGGCATTTAGCACACGCCCTTGTCCAGAGCAACATACAAACAGATGTGAATATTGACGCCTAGCTTGGAATAGTAAAACTTGCTGTTTATGCTTTGAAATGGCTAATTTTTTTAAGCCATCATTTAAATATATCCACGTCTGTTACAGTATGATGTATTGGTCTGTTATTGGGGATCACTCACATATTGAGGAATCGGCAATGGATGGCTCTATGCGCAGAGTGTTGCTGGATAAAAAACTCAGGAGGCCTACAGGTAGTATTTATAACTTCGGATAAAAATCTTATACACTGTAAATACAAGGTTCACAAAAATTATTTCTTTAAAAGAAAAAAATGCTTTTCTAAAGAGGTAAATCTTTATTTTGTATCACATGATTGATCCTCCCTGCCCCCATAGTCATAATGCTTTTTTCAAAAATAAATGATATAATATCAAATATTCAGATATTTTAAAAATATTATAAAAGTGAAACGCTGTTAGCGCCAAACAATAATAAAACCAGAAACAAACTTTAATTTCCAACGTTCCCACTCTGCTTCTAGGATAATAAATGCTGCAATCCTGTTCCCGTGACCTTCCATTTATTTATTATGTTTATTATGTTCACAGCAACTTTTGCAGTATGGTTAAAATCGCTCTATTTTGAGTAGCCTAATTAAAAATGTTTTATTGCAAAAAATTCTTATGAAAGTTCAAAATTACTGCAAAATAGCTGCAAGATATAGTTTTATATATAAAAAGTATAAAGGTCCACTGTGCTTTGTGATCTACTTATGAATAAAAACATTTTCAAAAACATCCCCCTTCTGGTCTTTCCACAAATCGCATATATATATATATGTATGTGTGTGTATATATATTATATCTCCTGTGCTATGCTTTAAATAGAAACTGCTTTAAGTGAGACTGGCTACTGACTTACTTACAATCAAATAGCAGTACAACAGTGGTTAAAAAAGTATTCAAATTCTCATTTGTCTTTTGTAAAAACCTGTAGGATATTTCTTCTGGAGGCATGATCTATAGGTAGACCTGTTCATTGGTTTCTATGGAAACTTAATTTATTTTTAACTCACCTATAGGGTTAGCAATTGATTATTTCAACCAACGTTTGTATTGGGCTGATGCAGAGCTTTCAGTCATTGGTAGCGTGTGTTTGGATGGCTCAGATCCTCGCGTGGTCATCCATGGAAAACAAGGTAAGTTAAACAGGTATAACGATTCTCTCATGAATTGACATGATAATTTACAGTGTGAAAACAAAGAACACATTTAATTAAATTATACAATTTATATTAAATTACAGTCTGTTATAATATATAATATCTTATACAGGGATGTCACAGCCATACAAAATTGATATTTTTGAGGACCTCGTTTATGGAACTGACTTGAAACATAAAGTATTTACAGTTCAAAAGTATGGCAACCAGCCTGTTGAGTTTCTGTATCCAGCCATTGAAAAAGCTTCACATGTCATGATTGCGCATCGTTTCAAGCAACAAGATGGTAAGACTTTAGTTTGTCCAGTCTAATTAAACTGAGGCTGATGAATAGTTCAGATTCCATTATTATGTAGCTAAATAGTCAAACAACAACAACTAATAATAATGATAATAAAAGTGCTGATAATGTTTATTTTAAAAAGTGTGCATTAATGTATGTATTACTGAAATGTATTTGTAGCTGGGTGTACACAGGGAAGAATACACCAGAACACAAGTTTCTTTTAAGTTGAGTTTTAATCTGACTGCGGTCGGTGGGAGCAAAATACGAAACAATTATCTTGTTCAATTAAAATGTGGTGGAGTTAAATGCAATCCAGCTGTATATAAAAGAATACAAATAATAATAAAAAAACAACTACTGGAATTCAGCAGTGACTAAGGCATAAAGAATAACAAGCATATTAACAAAGACACTTTACACACACTTCCCATATTTTTGATAACCAAGAGAACCAAGAGATATCAAAAATATATTACATGTATATCAGTAACTTAACAATATATTAAACAAAATCAACAATGGAGATCATTTATCTCAAACACTTTAATCACAAAACATACATTTCCATTCAGCTAGCCTTATCCCCTAGGCCCACACGTTGCCACGTGATTTCACTGCATCTGCCAAAATGTATATGCCAAATATTATTTAATACTCCATTACACAACTTAGTAATACATATTAACAAAGTTAAGGAAATCTTGGTTACCACGAGCGTTACACACAAAGCTTTCTACACATATTATTGATTTTGTTCTCCCCACATGCTTTTGCCTGATTTTTGCTAGTCAGAATGGTATCTTATAATAAAGCAGCAACATAATTATTTAAAACACAGTGCCAGGAATTTTCGGCGCGTTGGCGTAGTGGATAGTGAGTCACCTCACAACAAAAAGGTCCCGGGTTCGATTCCCGGTTCAGGGATCTTTCTGTGCAGAGTTTGCATACTCTCCCCGCGCCTGTGTGGGTTTCCTCTTGGTACTCCAGTTTCCTTCCACAGTCCAAAAACATGCAAATTAGATCGATTGGTGATACAAAATTGTCCATAGGAGTGAATGTCTGTGTGAATGCCTCTCGCCCTATGTGCACTGGGATAGGCACCAGCAGACCCCTGTGACCTCAAATTAGGAAATAAGCAGGTAAGATGAATAAATTAATGAATATAGTGGTCTGCCTCTTAACAGTCCCAAACCACACTAACAATGAGCAGCAGTCAGACACCAGCACAGAGTTCTCATCACATTAACAAAATACTGTCAGTAATTAAGTTGCTTTTTTACTCTTTCAGTGTATTTTTATATTACTCCATTGCAGAAATGACTCAAACATGTCCTTATATTTAAATTTTTTGTTTCTGTTTCCGCTTGCATGGTTGTTAAATTAGAGTTTTACATGTATGTTTCATATAACCATTAGAATTATCAGACTAATATTTAACTGTTGTTTTTTCACTGTTTTGCATTTGGTACCCTCACAATCTGTTTATAAATAGTGTAATTGGTTTTTATTTACAGTGATTAACCCCTGTCTAAAGATAACCTGTGACTTCATATGTTTGCTGAATCCAAATGGAGCCAATTGTGCCTGTCCTGAAGGAAAGACCTTGGTTAATGGCTCTTGTATTGATAACAGCATAGCAGGTCAGCACTTCTGTCCTGTTATTGTGTTGAATTTAAGGGAATATACACATACCATGTACAAATGTGGTCATTCTTTGATATGAAAGCATGGGTTGAATGTTAACTGAGCATTTAGTTGAGATAATAAGTGGTGTCTCAAAAGGTAAACAGAATAATTTTTAGCAATGTGTCCTAGGGACCCACAACCTGTAGTAAAAACAGTATTATTTTTTGGTTTGCTAAGGATAAGAGTTTAGCTAAATTTATTAGAAAACAGAACATAAAATGTGTCCAATAACATTCTTATTTGTGTATTTTCAAATTGTACTGTGTACATTTTAGTCACAGATTCCTATATTTCATTGACATGTCATTTTCTATACTATATTTGGCCTGCATCTGATTTGCTTTAGTTTCACTGTAAATGTTGGTTATTAAATATACTGATTCAGAGAAATACATGTGATATAACTTGAAAGAACGCTATACTGTAGCAAGGCAATGACTTAAAACACACTGGCAGCAGAATATTTTCAAGAGAATAATATTTGATTGTCATTGTTTCGTTAACTTAATTTGTTCCAATAATTTTGCTTATCTACTACTAGCAAATTAAAGGTCTAATATTGTATGCTGTTTAATACATCTACATACTTCTGAAATAATTTCATGCATACTCTACAACAAAAATACACTGGGTGCATTCATGATAAAGGAAATGATTG
Source organism: Pseudolaguvia tuberculata (assembly GCA_026260255.1). Classification (NCBI taxonomy): domain Eukaryota; kingdom Metazoa; phylum Chordata; class Actinopteri; order Siluriformes; family Sisoridae; genus Pseudolaguvia; species Pseudolaguvia tuberculata. Next base: position 3,375,667 of record JAOTRA010000036.1, on the reverse strand, counting down.
ATTAATTCTGATTGTTGATGTCTATAATATCTAGGCTCAACAATAAAGCAAGCCAAGTGTAAGAGCAAAAACATTTTCTGACCAGTAATGACCCGTTTTGTCTATATCAGCACCTTATTGAGCAATTCTTATCAACGTATATCAACTTCAAAATTCAGCTCCAGCTAGATTATCTAAACAGATTTTTATGTGTACCTCTTCTTAATAATGTAATTAGCTATTAAGACACAACAACCCAGCAAGTATTGAGACAGTAAACATTTTAATTGTACAATAGATTCTTAATAATATTTTTAGTTAAACATTGTTATTTAACTATTTATAGACCAAAAACATAATATTTAGTCATGCTTTTAGCATTTCACATCGATTTCTGTTTTACGACAAACTCAAAAATTAATTATAGCTTGTAAAATTATCAATATGTATAATTTTTATTCTTTTTTCTGCAAAATGAACTGAATAATCAATATAAATACACTTGTTTTTAAAACAAATATGTCCTGTAGAGAGCAAATACATCTGTTATTAAAAGAAGGTAAAAAGTCTTAATGGCCTTCCAGCTTGACAGTTGTAATAAAAAATATGAGTCTGCAAAAATCCCACAGAGCTATAAAAGGGCAAAGTATATTGGCTTTGGATGTGTAGTGTGTGCGCTGTTCTGTTTCAATGGGCTTTTTTTCTTCTGACATTGCTACAGGCGAAATGTGTCGTCCAGCCTGTGAGAATGGAGGCCGCTGTGTAGCCAATGAGAAAGGTGACTGGCGCTGTTATTGCTGGCCCAATTTTTCTGGAGAGCGCTGTGAAACTAACCACTGCACAGATTACTGTTTAAATGGAGGAACATGTACAGGGTCTCCACTAGGTAAGAATATTCAGCTCTAGGTCACTGTTATAATTTCATATTTCAAAATATATAAGAAGTGGCGTCTGTTGGGCAGCGCGGTCGCCTCACAACAAAAAGGTCCTGGGTTCGATTCCCGGCCGTGGGGGCCTTCCTGTGCACAGTTTGCATGTTCTCACCACACTTATGTGGGCTTCCCCGTTTCCTGAATGAATGAATGAATGAATTTTTATTAATAAATGAATAGGCATCTGTCTAATATTATTGTAATAAATAAATGATGGCAAAATATTACACAATACAAAGAGGTGTAGATCCTGTTGAATTGTGGGTTCAAATGACTCAGGAATAATGTGTTAAAACTCTGGGAGTTTTGTTAAATGTCAGGCACCAACAATTTATTCATAGAAGTGGCATTGGTAGCGGTACACAGTAAATGCTTGAACAGTCAGTACAAAAAACAAAGATGTACCAAGATCTCTAAAGGGTTAGGTTTCTGTGCTAATGGTAGGGTTTCAACAGTATTTCAAGCAAGTTTGTGGGATTTTGTACTGGCTTTAGAATTTTGGACTGGCTGCAGGGTATTCTAAGAATCTACGACAAGAAGTAATCCAAACAGATCGCTGCTTGGGGGGGTCACTGTTCCAAATAGGTGAATAATTTATAATATATTTCATATATAAAAGTAATACATTTTATGTATTTACTAGTTTTGGACATGATTAGATATAGCTTGTATTTAGCATTGTTCTATTTTATACCAAATAGTCTGTTTTGAAGATTAACTGAATTCATGAGGCATTTACAGACGTTCATTTCAAATATATTTTCTTTATTACTACCTGCTAAAATACCAGTAATAATAAAATCAGCCAAGTATGGTTTTATGTAGGCCTAAATTACAATCAGTAAAGTGACATTTTCTATCTGCAATCAGATTTAAAGTTTGTGAAGCATGCAGTAACGTAATTCACAGTTAATCATTTTGTTAGTGCTATTTGCATTTGATAAATTGCTGGTGTAAGAGCATTTCGCTTTAGGGTTTATAATGTTTTCTAAAAACACTACCTAAACTCGACATATAAACATCCTGCTAAACAGATATGTATTTATATCCATAGATTGTTTTATATATATATGTGGATTTTTCATGTTTCTGTAAATTATTGTTAAATGTTCAATTTCATGACGGAAGAGTCATCTTTCCTGATTAGTTTTTAATTATATTTAAATATTACTTGATGACTAAACAGTCAGCATTTTCAGTATATATTGTTTCTCTTTTTACAACATCACCATTTTTTAAAAATGGTTAAACATATTTTAAATGTCGTTGATGTTTATTTCCGGTCCTTCTTTGGCAAAATGTTAAACAGCAAAAAGGAAGATACTGACTTCATTCATTTATCTTCATTCTTCTTCTTACCTGCTTATTCCCTAATTCGGGGTCACGGGGGTCCGATGGTGCCTATCCCTGCGCACATAGGGCGAGAGGTAGAGATACACCCTGGACAATTTGACAGAATCGAACATGGGATGTTCTTGTTGTGAGATAAACGTGCTAACCACTACGCCACCCGATGCTAACATTATATTTTAATTAATTAATTATCAAGACTTATTTTTACTAATTAGTTATACAACTGAATATAGCGCTGTTATAAAAAGCTATTTAATTATAAACTTTATGTATGTCCACCTCCATAGGGAAGCCAACATGTCGCTGTGCTATAGGCTTCACAGGACCCAACTGTGAGCGCAGGGTGTGTGATAATTACTGTCATAATGGAGGAACATGTGATGTCAACCCGGGAAACCAGCCTGTGTGCCATTGTTTAGCAGAGTACACAGGTGACCGCTGCCTTCAACGTAAGTGACCAGCTTGACGAACCGTTATAAAAAACGCTATATAAATTAAACTGAATTGAATTGAATACGAACACTATTTAACTAAATTCAGATACCAACAATATTTTAAACAAAAAGGAAATGGAAAGTGTCTTCCTAATTGAAGCATTTGTAAGGCTTGCAACATGAATGGTCGAAAAAGCTACATGACAATGTAATGTTTATATACTAGATACTTCTTACAGATAATTAATTCTCATTGAAGCTATGTTAATTTCCCATTAAACCAACAGATAATACAGAGGGTAATTTCCTCCTAGACAATATATAATAAATCTCTTACAAATGATATTAAGTTTTTTTTCCTCTCTATTTTCCTATGACAGACATCTGTCACCATTACTGTGTAAACTCCAAAGCCTGCACCTTGTCTGTCTCTGGTCATGTGGAGTGTGTATGTCCAGCTCGATATGAAGGAATCAAATGTGAAACCGACAAGTGCCAACGGTGTCATGGGGCACCATGTATTATTGATGCAGAGACAGGAGATGTGACCTGCAAGTATGTATTTCTAATGCATCAGGGTTTTTTATAATCTTAAAACAGTTTGTCTCGCACTGTTTTACCTTGTGTTGTATAATACCCTCCATACCCTCCTAATAATCTCCAAAAAGGTGTGTCTACACTTAGGTGTGTAGATGAGGGAGATGGGTAATGACAAGGGGACGTTTTGGCACATCTTTAGTTCCAAATGGGGATCGTCTCTAGGCTGTGTGTATAACCATGGTTACCAAAGGGAACAAAGCACTGCATATTGTGAAATAAGTGTATCATCTTTACCATACTCAATACGAGTTTAGCAAGGAACGCTGCTACTTGTATTCATATAGATTTACTTCCAGGTTGATGATATCACCTGTATGTGAAGTAAGGCTTTCTGATTATCTGGATTACTGGATGTGCTTCATGGCATAGCGTTGCTTTGAGAATCCATGTTTGCATAAACCTAGAGACGTTTCCTAGTTTTTAGTATTTGTCTCCCTTTTTTGCTTTAATGATGCCGTGCACTAAAGCTGGCAGGCACTCCACAAATGTGTACAAAACCATGATACACTTTGATTAAATCCTTCAGATAGTGTTCTGAACACATGCTTCAGTATAAGAGATTAAACATGGGGAAAATTTGACCTTTTGTACAAAGCTGTTAACATTCGTAATATCAAACATTTGCTTACATTTACTTAGTAAATCAAAATGGTGCATCATCTTGAATGTTAAGTATCCAAGAAGTTAATTTTTTCCAATTTATTTATATTTAATACAGTTAATACATGACAGCATGACTTATTATATTAGACTAAATTATTTAGTAAGAAAACTAAAGTCTTACAAAGTTATATGTAACATATATGTAAATGTAGCATAGTCAGCTAACACAACACTTGCCACTGATCGAGAATTTAGTTTAATTAATATCTGAACCAGATTAGACCTTTTGTAGTGACGCAGTGAGGGCAACGAAGAGAGCAGGATCCATTGTGCAGTGAAGTAGTGAGGTTTATTTATAAACAGTGGTGCGGAGATATTTACAGTGACTGAGGATGAAAACAAAACACAAAGACGCTACACATGGGGGTGGCGCTTCTGCTGACGCTAAGCGAGGGGCGGAGCTTGGTCCGCCACATTACATAGCCCCCCCCTCTCTCCTGGCGTCCACCAGGGCGCAGCCAAAGAAAAACAAACATCAAAACCCAAAAGGAAAAAACTGAAACACAATGCCAAATCAAAAATACACAAACATGAAAACAGATATAAGGGAGAAAACACAGAATGGGCAGGCAAAACCGGTCGGGGCACTAGGGAACAACAAGGACGGGGGAGAAAAAAAAAGGAGCAGGGAGAAAGCCGGAGAACATAAGAAAGACAGAAATCAGAGTAAAAAGGCACACGCACAAAACAGGGAGAAGAGCAAGGAAAGAGGGACACATAGGGGCCAAACGAGGAACCGAGGACGGAGAGAGAGAGAGAGACAGGGGAAAAGAAAGTACACAGTCAGCACGAGGACATAGCACATTAACAAAAACAACAACATAAAGCGATCAGGGCAAAGGGAATTACAAAACCAAACTAAGACATAAACATAAAAACAGGTACAGGGAAATAGATCAAGTCCATGGTCTCTAGGGGAGCGCGTGCCCGAGAACTGTCCATGGGCAAAACAGGAGACCCTGAAAGGGATAGTAAAGGAGGGACCTAAGGAGATGATATAGGCGGGACCGAGAGGGATGCTGGAGCAGGGACCGAGAGGGACGCTGAAGCAGGGATCGATGAGGACGCTGGAGCAGGGACCGATGAGGATGCTGGAGCATAGACCGATGAGGACGCTGGAGCCTGGACCGATGAGGATGCTGGAGCAGGGACCGATGAGGACACTGGAGCAGGGCCCGATGAGGACCCTGGAGGAGGGACAGAGGGAGACACTGAAGGGACCTAGGGAGATGCAGGCGACGACGAGGACTCAGATGCAGGCGATGACGAGTACTCTGATGCAGACGCAGAGGGCTCTGTTGCAGATGCAGAGGGCTCTGATGCAGACGCAGACCCTGGCTCGATAGGCCCCTAAAAGACCTCTGAAATCCAATGTACAAAGTGTTTTATATCCACAGGTTGCCGCTAGTATAAGTCCCAAATGGCAATTAGAGCCAGTAATGCCTCGTCGCAACATATAATAACAACAAAAAGAATTCAGACTTTACTCTAGCCGATGGAAACTGACGAGTGTGCGCAAAATAACGATGACACTGGGAAACAAAGTTCTCACACCGTTCCTGATTGCCATTGGATCTATTAGGTAGGACTGGATGCTTACCAGCAGGTGTAGGTGCTAGCAATCGGGCTAGGAGGTTAGCCTGTCCAGTAAGTGATTGCACATCCTCATCGGTCCCTGCTCCAGCGTCCTCATCGGTCTATGCTCCAGCATCCTCATCGGTCCCTGCTCCAGCGTCCTCAACGGTCCCTGGGTATGTGGGTAACTGGATAGCTGTAACTAACAGGCTAGCCTCCGTAACATTGAATGCTCTCGTTAGTTTAGCTAAACGCGCCGAAAAAAACTTGGGGCTGAACGGATTAAGTAAAAAGTTCATCACCTTATTGCTTCCCGCTGGTTCCGTGGTAGGTGGGTTATTCTGTAGCGACGCAGTGAGGGCAACGAAGAGGGCAGGATCCATTGTGCAGTGAAGTAGTGAGGTTTATTTATAAACAGTGGTGCAGAGATATTTACAGTGACTGAGGATGAAAACAAAACACCAAAGACACACAGACTATACACGAAAGGGATTATATACAAAATGCTAGATATCAAAGTTAGTTATTTACAAGAACTACGCGGAAAGCGAACATACCAAAATTCCAAAACAGCAAGAACTTCAGCCAAGACAAATATCAACTCCATACTTCAATAACCGACGACGCACATACCGGCACGCCGCCTTAAATATTATGTCATCGCCCTAGCAACCTAGCAATGAGGTTGGCGCTCCATCTGCTGACACTGAGCGAGGGGCGGAGCTTCGTCTGCTGATGCTGCGTGAGGGGCAGAGCTTGGTCCGCCACCTTATACCTTTGTTCATGCCACATAATTTTTTGAACCACTGGCATAGTATTTTACTTTTGAACATTTATTAAATGTATGTATGTACATAGAGTCTGATTGATTTAAATCAAAAACCCATCTGCATGCTCTTCATATTGCAGCTGTACTAGTGGTAGAATTGCATCCAGCTGCCAGCTGTGTGATGGCTACTGCTACAATGGAGGTACCTGTCACCTGGACCCTGACACCAACCTGCCCTTCTGCCAGTGAGTAATGACTAGTTCTCTTAAGTAACAATTCCCTTTGCAAACATTAGACATGAGCAATACAAGACCTCATACTTTCAATCACTTTGCTATTTATTTACAAATTATTGCAGCAATTTTAGGAGAAAACACGTGACACAAATTATGTTATCCAGTATCAGTTTAATCCAAATTCTAAAGAATCTTTCTAAAGAATTAGACATAAAATCTCAGTCAGTTCTAGGCCAGTGAGTTAAACCAAAGCATGCCAAGCAGATCTTGAGTGCTTGGTATTTTGGGAATATATAATGCAACAACTTCTATGCAAATTATTTTACTAGCTTTTTTAAAAAATGCTGAAAATGTTTTATTCACCGGAAGCCCAGAAAATCTGTAGATTGATAAACATCTAAATTGTAAATTCTTTTTGGAAATTATTGATGCTGCTACATACTTATGTTATTATCTTATAATGTTCTGAGTAAATTGTTTGTTTGGATGTAATAGCTATTCAAAACACATTTGTTTCCATTACAATAATGACTTTTTTTCTGGCACACACAGGTCCTTCAGGATTATTTATCTTATAAAGATAATGCACTGTTCTATACAGAATTTTATTTGACATTAGCTAAATTGTGTTCACTGTCTGTTGTGGGTGAATTTGCTTTAATGGATTGACACTGTAGCATTGGAGTAAAACACCTGGTATTTAAAAGCATATTATTTATCCTTAAAAATGCATCAATGTGTGTAGAACGTACTAAAAGAAAAGCTAGTGGCACGTGGACTGACTTTTTAAATTATGAAACTAATGTCTAATGGCTGAATTATACTTCCAAAATGATATTCTACAGAAAATAGTAAAACAGTATGTATATTTTCTCTGTCAATAAGAAGTTAAGGTTTCTAGCAGCAGCTTATGATTTTTTTCCTTATACCAATGAAATTTTTTGCAGCTGCACAGCTGGTTTCAAGAACCAGCGTTGTGATGAGCTGGCCAACCCGTGTGATTACTACTGTCAAAATGATGGGACATGCACAATAACATCCTTTAACAAACCCCGCTGCAAGTAGGTCCTCTATCAATACCTTAACTGCCCAGAACGTTCATCTCAAGTCTGCTTCATCATCCAGCTGTGTTTCTTTCTGATTTATACCCAAGACATGCATCTTAAACTCATAGTCTGCATGTCCATACAACAGGAGAGCAGTTCCTACATAATTACTAGTGAATCGTAACTGTATATCACTGCTTACACCTTGAACAGTCTTCGTTATTAGAGTTTCTATAATGTGAAATTGTGTTTCAAAACTTAACTTGAACATAAGTAGACGTTGATATTGGGTACAAAGTTGCACTGGTGACATCTGTCATTGTAATACAAGAGAATGTATGTTTTTCTTTAGATGTGGGTTTGTTTTAAATTTCACTGTATTTAATCTCAAAGTGTAAATACAGTGAGGGTGAATGAAAATTATTTGATCCCCTGCTGTGTGTTTTGTATGCTTGCCCACTGACGAAGAAATAATCAGTTTATAATACTTTAAGATCCTCCCTCTCTCAGACAGGGCATTTAAAATGGGTTTTGGATGAGAATTCCAGCATGACAATGTCCCAAATCACACAGCCAAGGCAACAAATGAGTGTGAGTGGCTTAATATGATCACATTAGGGTTCTAATGGGGTCCAGCCAGTTTCCACACTTTTATCCTCTATATAAAAAAAAAATTGTCAGCCTCAAAACCTTAATGCAGAAGGAGTGAAACAAACCCCCCCTGAGATGTGTGTAAACCTGGTGGCAAACTCTAAAGAGTGACCAGTTTTGCTACCAAGTAATAAGTCTTTTTTTGTAAAAAGGTCAAATATTTATTTTAAAAATACTTTGCATTTAATGATTAAACCATGTTTCTAGATGTTTTTTGTTATTTCTTATTTTGTCTTTTAGTAGTAGAAAAAATCTAACCATTTCTTTGTCAGTAGGCAAACATAAAAATCAACATCAAATTATTTTCAAATTATGTTATATACATGTAATAAAATATAATAATAAAATTTCATACATATATAATTAAATCACTTAATAATGGAATAATAGAAATAATATTTAGCACACTGCGATAGACCGGCAACCCCAAAATAGGGAATAAGTTGGTCCCTGAGCAAGATCCTTAACCGCCAGTTGCTCAGTCGTTATCGCTCTGCATAAGGGCATCTGCCAAATGCTTAACCTGTTAACAAGTGGTTAAGAAGATGCATGAATGAATGAGAACTAATTTAGACCAATAAACAATTTACTTATTCAGAAAACCTCTCCAGAAAACATTCATTTAAAGAACAAAACAAAATGAAATAGGGATTTCACTATTACCAAACTTATAGTAAATTGAACAGGTCATACAACTGTTTGTTTAATGAAATGGAGCCGTTGTAACTTGTGCAAAATGAAAAAAAATTACCTCAGCAATGCACCAGCTTAAAATGCCAATCAGATCAGCAAGACAGAGTTTACCATTCCATCATCTTGGTGCTTTGATCTTCAGACAGACCTACATAATAAGTATTACATAATAATAGAGTTACATTATGTGACAAATACAGTACCAAAAAAAAAAACAATGTTTGGACTGACAGTTTTTTAGGTCTGACTAAAGAGAGCATATAAAGAGCTTAGAACAAATGACTTTCTTAGCCATTTTTTTTACACTTTTTTCTCAGGTACAACAAATTGTAAAAAATATATATATATACTTGATCACCTTTCTAATTCTAAACGAGGAAATGATATATTTGTATTATAATTTATATATAATATGATGTATTAATTGGTTACTGAGCTTAAACAACACTTTAGAATAGAAAGGGTGTTCATGTTAGGAAGTGCTAAGTAGTAGTGTTAAGAAGTTAGTCATAATAAAATAAACTTCAAACACTAATTTAAAAATAATGAATTATTGGTTTAGACAACTCTCTTACTCTGGCGTGAATGTTCTTCCATACAGTTACTGTTTTCACCTAGTTAACCTAAATCATCAAACATCTGCTCACACTCCTCAACATTCGACGTTTTCATCTGAAAGTTATCTTGAATTGACCCTTTGTATGCTTATTCTTCACTTTAATTCCAATCAAGTCTTCAGTTTTTGTTTATTACAAACTTTCATCTGAAGCAATTAGCATGCCTTCGCATCATCTGCTCTTCCTGTGAATGATTTTAATCAGGTGTTCAGCCAATTGGTCGGGGACGCAATGTGAGCGGCCCGCACCGAAGAGCAGCCGCTCCGACAACACGCCTGGAGGTAAGTGAGCACAAGTATTACTTCCTCTTTCATTACTGCACACTCATAACTATGATTAAAATCATCTGCTTGCTTTAAAGGCATCAGATCCTTGCCAAATGTGATTTATGATGTAGAAGATTTGGCATAATCCCCAGAGGGGATTAAAGCATCTTAGAACCAATCTATCTATGACTTCTTCATCTGTATTTCACTATGCACTATGTAAACACATGTACCTGTTTAGATCTAATAACCCATCAGAGACTGGTGTTGTCTGTATTGAAGTATGATAGAAACAATACGATGGGACTTATTTTGTTTTGAATGCCATTTCTTAAGGTCAAACTGTACCAGATTTGCTTGGCATAAAAACAGCCATGCTATAGCGCAAAAAAGATTCGACCTCTGCCTTGGACCTTTGTGATGACTGGAGTTTAATTCCTGCTTTTTCATTTTTCTTCACCGCAGGGAGCATAGCCATTATTGTGCCTTTGATCCTGCTGGCTATTTTGATTACAACTGTTGTTGCTGGGGTCTTTATCTGCAGAAGACAACAGAGGTATTACAAGAACACAGCATGAGGCTAAGAGGATGATTTAATGTGCACTTGAAGGGTTAAATGTCTGAGAAATTAGTGTACCCAAATGATTATAAGTAGTGCGTTTGCTTTAAGTCACTACAGAAAGCTGTTGAAATGGTACAAATACTAATACCAGAACATACATTTGTGCACTTTATATTTAACATTTTGATACCCTTTGATTAGTGATAAAAAAATTGTATGTGATCTCACTTAGGGGCAAGCGAGTCCAAAGGCAACCTATGACTAACGGGGGCATTAATGTGGAGATCGGCAATCCATCCTACAACATGTATGAGGTGGAGCATGACAACCACGCTGATGCAGGGAGCTTTCTTAAACCAAATTTTACATTGGATCCACACAAGGTTTGTGTGTTTGACATGTTTACTGATAAAGGTTATTGTACATTTGGTTAAGCTGATCTCAGCTACTTTAGGTTTGGATCTTTAAATAAAAATTTTTGCATGCCTATAAAAGTCTGCTGACTTTACACTATCCTTTCTGTGCCTTATAATAAACCTCTAACTGGTATAAAACACTGTAAATTTAAATATAACTTTGGGATCCCTAGAATATCCTTGTGTATGTAATTATAAATACAGCTATGTATTCCCCAAATTCACTTTTTGTGTTAACATTATATGCTGTAAAGTATAAGGAGCTTGGTGTTAAGCTGATTTCAAGCTAGAGTGTATGTATTGCAGGGTTGGTGTGTAAAATCCAGTGAACCCCACACTCTGACCATACACTCTATTCCTAAAGAAGTTATACCTGGACAGGTAAATGAATTTGACTTAATGGGTGGTTTTGAGCATTACATAAAAGACACTCGTCCATGATCATCTGTGTTCGTTCTTGTTTGTGTGTTTATTTTGCATTTTTAGCACAATTTAAATTTTAATGTTTAATTAGCACATTTAGCAAGTAGACACTATCATTATCATTCTTAGTGCAAATAAACATAATATACATTTAGACTGTTTTTTTTCCCCATCATCACAAATTTACTCTTCCAAAATTCTAATTTACATTTCTCTGAATTTTTTCTTTTATATACAGCCCATGAACTATTCCAATCCAGTATATGCCAAGATATACATTGATGGACAGAACTGTCGAAAGCCAGTCATCAGCATTGATGAAAGGAGAGAGCTTCTCCCAAAGAAACTAGAAGGGACAATTCGGGAAACCGCCGCATAGCCTGACTTTACACTTTGTACTCTTTTTTTTACTTGAGTGTACAAAATGTATAAAGTGTGGAGAAAAAAATTTCTATTTCATATCAGGTCCTGCTAATGTATTTAGTTTTGCTTCTATGTTCAGCAGCAGCAGCGTTACCTCTCCATGTGCGATAAAGTTTGATCTGTCTTTTCCACTGGTTTTGTTGGTGTTTGTTTTATTGTTGTTTTTTAAATGTATAGTTCATACTGTATACTGCACAGAATAGTTGCAGATTACCCAGCCTTTAACAAAGAAATGACAGCAGCAAAAATATTAAAATCATGTATTTTGTCTTAATATGTAGTATTTGTTTCATTAAATCTACTTGTCAACATACAAAATAATTATTGATTTGAAATACTCATTTATTTTATATTTAAATTATGCTTTGGTAATGTGAAACTTAGATTTGCTTCTAAATATATATTTACAATTTACATTTCTATTTTGTTCTTAGTCCATGTTTATCTCTGTAGAGGGCTACTGATATCCATTCCATTAAAATTTCATTTTGGTTTTTTATTTCTGATTATATGTTGAGCGCATAACAAAACTGCCCAGCCATATTTGTCACTTTTCATTGAAAAATTTGCCTTCAATCACTGAAACAATGCTGCATATTATAAAATGCTGTCTTTTTGTTTTTCATCCAGCTAAAATCACATAACCTGATTTGATAAATACTTAATGGACAATTTTCCGAGTAATATCATGACCTATCTTTGACAATTAGTATTTTAATAAGGTAATTTCAGCCCAGTGTAACCACCAATCATGTCTGATACATGAAAGATAGAAATGGTTCATTTGGTTTTAGGAATAATAAAAACTTACTTGCAAAGATATACTGATACATGTCCAAACGTTCTGATTATTATTGATTGTTATTGACTATGTAATTATGTCCCTACTGGCTGGATCATCATACATGTGAGAAAGGAGTTAATCTTATGTTAATGTTATATAGAGAGTGGTATGAATGCAGTCCCTTTGTCTGTTAGTTAAAAAGAGAGGGAGAGAGATTACTAAGATACAGTACAACAGATTTTATAATTTTGTATTTGATTTATATGTTGTTCGGCTGCTTGTATTTTGGAATAAAATGTATTAAATGTAAGTATCTTTTATATAAAATGCATCAGTATGAAATAAAAACATTTTATTTCCATTTCAGCAGTGATTTGTCTTTGATTTGTACTAAATCTTATTCTAAGGTCATTAGCCATATGAATTCAGAAAAGTATGCTGATGATAACTGTCTAGAGGTAAAAAGTAGCAGAATGTTTATTTCGCATTGTAAAATACATCTTGCATTATTGCACAGTGTTGACATTTAACAAAATATTATTTGATTTTATGTTGTTTTTTTATTCATTCTCTGTTACTCATTGATATAATTTAGGCCCTAAATAAATAGAATTTATTTAAATATTTGGTCCACAGGTCTGAGGTAGTTTCTTCTTATTGTTAGGGATATGTTACAGACAAAGCAAAATGAAAAATAGTAATAGTAAGCATTGCAGATTGTTAATTAAAGTTGTTAGTATGCCTTATGTGTACTGGAGCTGTTTACTAACGATGACTTAGGTTGGGTTTTATATGAAAATAAAACCGAGATTTTCATCATACTTAATGGTTTGCAGCCTGTGTGCAAAAAGTTTACTTCTGATCTATTTATTTCTTCATTTTTTTTACCTGGCCCAAAGATGCGGGTGATTTGGTAAGAAAGTCATTGAATGCATCTTGGAAACCTGCAACTGAAGTGCCTTCATCAACTTTTCCTTTCTAGGCTAAACAAAGTTATAATAGACCTGAAATTAGTTTGAGAAAGTTGGAGCAATGGAAACATCAGGTTCTTTCTGATCTTAATAGTTTATGTACATTTCCATTTTTTTATTCATAAGCTTGGCAGCGCGGTGGCCTAGTGGTTCGTTCGGTCACCTCACAACAAGAAGGTCCCAGATTACTTCCCTTTCCTCTGAGTAATCCGGTTTCCTCCTACAATCCAAAAACATGTACATTAGGTTGATTGGTGATTCTATATTGACCATAGGAGTGAAAGTGTGTGAGTGGTTGTTCGTCTGTGTGTGCCGTGAGATAAAATGGTGATCTGTCCAGGGTGTACCACTCGCCTTCCCTGGGATAGCCATTCCCAGAACTATGGAATGAATGAATATTCATACGCTTTCTAGGAGCCAGAACTCTCATAAGCAAAAGGGATGGTTCTTAATCCCCCATTTACTTATTGTCTGTTTAGTTACTGATGCCCCTCTCCTGGGCACACCAAAACAGACAAGTATTTTGTATGACCTTCTCCATTGGGAAGCTTTGTAAACATACTGTGCCTCAGCAGCAGCAGGGCCTGCGTTGCAAAGACTTTGTGCCTGGCCTTTGTCCTCAAACAATAATCAACAGGACCAGAGCAAGTGCATTACTAGTCTTTCACAGTGTTCACAGTCAAGGCCCTCAAGCTCTGCTTCCAAGCATGCAACACACTGTGAGTGTGTATCCAAACCTGAAATACGTCTGAGGCATAGATAAACACACTGTCTAAACTGCATGCTTGTTGCCATCGTCAGCTTTCTCTAAGGCATTTTTTAAATATTTCTCTATTGCTGGTCAATTACATCATTGTAGGAGTAATGCTTCTTGATTGGATGGATTACACGAGTCTCACTGGTTTTTTCCAAGATTCTGAGCTGAATATTCAGTTAAATTCAATTCAGTTTTATTTATATAGCGCATTTTACAATGGTTATTGTCTCAAAGCTTTACACAATCAAAAAATCCTTGAAAACTCAGTAGAGTGGAAACTTTGAGAGGAACTAGACTCAAAGCCAGATAAGCAACGCCAAGAATGATCTAACGTGATGGGTGGTATGGGGGGGTAGGGAGGAGAAAACGGTTATGTATTGTAGCACATAGTGAGACAATGAGACATAGTTATAGTTAGTCCAGCATAACTAAAAGGAAGCACAGACAAGAGAGCTCGGATATGTAAAGCAACCAACAAACCCCTACTATGAACACAGCTGTCACCGATCGGGCAGGTCTTATCACGCCCTCACAGTCACCTCCAAGCTCTCCCGATCTCTAATCATGCTCACCTGTCCCATATTCCACGCTCATCACTCCCTCTACTTTAACCCATGCCTCGAACACTCGGCGTTCCCAATCCTGTCTGCTGTATTGTGCGCATTATCGTCAGTCTGTGTCAGTTCACCGCTTCAAGATCATCACGCCTGCCATCCCTGCATTTTCTCCTATCCGTGTTTCACTCTCCCGAAAATAAAGGAACTGTGCTTAAGCGACTTACCTGTCTGTGGTTCTCTAGTGTGAGTAACAGATGAGAGATCGGTGAGAGTGTAGAGGTTAGCATCAAACCATACCAGATCATCATATTACTCAACATCTATGAGTTCCCCTGATTGGCTCCTTTATCTAGGCAAAATCTAATACACAAATGCCTTATTAAATAAATGAGTTTTTAGCCTTAAATATGGAGACTATGTCTGATTCTCCGACATAACCTGGTAGTCTGTTCCTCAACTTTGGAGATGCATCCTTTGAATAAAGCAGGTTTGGCGGCAAGTAGGGCACCACCAGTTACTAGGGTAGTGAGGTGCGAGACCATTTAGTGCTTTATAGGTCAATAGTAATATTATGCATATTATTATGCAGAATCCCATTGGGAGCCAAATCAGTGTTGATAAAATAGGGGTGATATGTGTACATCTCTTTGTCCTAGTAAGGGCACAGCTGCATTCTGAACTCATCATTCATTCATTTATTCATTCACTCATTCATTCATTCCTCTTCTTACCCGCTTATTCTCTAATTCTGGGTCATGCGGGTCCGCTGGAGCCTATACCAGCGCACTTAGGGCAAGAGGCAAGGGGACACCCTGGACAGCTCGCCAGTCCATCGCAACACATGGACAAACTATTGAAGTTTATTTATAAGGTTAGTACAGCCTGAATGTGATAAAGGCACAAACTAACTGTACATTTCTAATTTTGGCCATATTTTTAAGATGAAAGAATGCTGTCCTGGTAATAGTATCTGTATGGCCTTCAAATGAAAAATTTGAGTCCATAATCAACCCAAGTCTTTAACTGTTGTACTTGATGCTAAGGTTAAAGTGTGATCAAAGAGCTTATATCTGGTTACCTGCAGTACTAGTACAAGAAATCCTAGCATCCAGTCTTTAATGTCCTTTACACATAGTTCAAATCTAGATAACTGACTTTTAACATCTGGCTTAGCGGACACTTACAACTGAGTGTCATCAGCGTGGCGGTGAAAAATAACATCATGCTTGCAAATTATGTCGCCAAAGCGAAGCATGTATAGTTAGAGAATATAAATTAATACCTTCTTGCCTTCTTGCTATTCAGAATCAAACCTTAATCATCACTGTGGTATCAATGTTATGAATTATAATAAGATGTATTAATACATTTCACCTTCATGTGGCATTTAATATTCATGATTGGAAAAATGAAACAATCAAAATTCAGATATTTTATCCACTTCGATTATTAAAAGTTGTGACTGCATAATTGTTCATTAGTCTCAGACAGGATTGTGCATAAGACATTAAGTACTTATAGTCCTCATTTGGGGTGACATTATCTGGGTGTAAAATCCATGAATATATGATTCTAATCCTGTTAATGAATAAGCAAATTAATTTATAAGCAAAGTCACAATTCAACACTCCGTGCAAAGTTGCCTAATATTAATTTCATAGTATTTTACTATCAGGATAGTTGAAACGCTAGATTGACATCCAAATCTATGAGCCTTTTTTACTCAGGCTTAGAGCAGCAACTGACACACAGCTGTCTACTGTTTTGTAAAAAGCTTCTTTTCAATTATCATATATTACATCATAATTTTTTATGTCTGGCAATCTCACAAACCACCCTTGGTTTTGTTAAGGATAATTGCAATCCAACACACCAGTAACTCTCCAAATTGAAAATCAGTCATCTAACTATATTTTGAAATTACTTCATATAGTAATGAATGTGATGAAAAAGAAATATGATGGCAATTTACTATGGTACCTATTTTTATCATTACATTATAAGAAGTATGTCATTATTAAAAAAAAAAAAGGGTGATGTAATTTCTGCTATGCAAGGTAGAAATTTAAATGTTCAGTGTCTGTTTGTATATATATATATATATATATATATGTAAATATATTTTATAATATATAATCCAATGCAATATAACAACATTTATACAACAAACATTTTCATTTCAATTTAATGTATGACAATTTAGCAAAGTAAAAACATGATTTTAGTGCTTTGTGGCCTTTCTTCTTCTTCTTCTTCTCCTTTCGGCTGCTCCCGTTAGGGGTCGCCACAGCGGATCACTCTTCTCCACACTACCCTGTCTGCTACATCTGCCTCTTTCATCCCAACTGCCTGCATATCTTCCCACACCACATCCATAAACCTCCTCTTTGGTCTTCCTCTTTTCCTCCTACCCGAGACATCCATCCTCAGCATTCTCCTACCAATATACTGCATGACCCTCCTCTGCACATGTCCAGACCGTCTCAAGCTAGCCTCCCTCACCTTGTCTCCAAAACATCCTATATGCGCTGTCCCTCTAATAAACCCATTTCTAATCCTGTCCATCCTTGTCACACCCAATGAAAATCTCAGCATCTTCAACTCTGCCACCTGCAACTCCGCCTCCTGTCTTTTTGACAATGCCACTGTCTCTAAACCGTATAACATCGCTGGCCTCACTACAGTCCTATAAACTTTCCCTTTCACTCTTGCCAAAACACGTCGATCACAAATCACTCCTGCCACTCTTCTCCATCCTGCCTGAACTCTTTTCTTCACTTCTCTAACGCACTCTCCATTACAATGCACTGTTGACCCCAAGTACTTCAACTCTTCCACCTTTACTACCACTTCTCCCTGCAACCTCACCACTCCATTGCCTTCCCGCTTATTCACACACATGTACTCAGTCTTACTCCTGCTGACTTTCATTCCCCTTCTCTATAGCGCATACCTCCACCTTTCCAGATTCTTCTCAACCTGCTCCCTACTCTCGCCACAGATCACAACATCATACGCAAACATCATCATCCATGGAGACTCCTGTCTGACCTTATCTGCAAACAAGAAAGGGCTCAGAGCCGATCCTTGATGCAATCCTACCTTCACCTTGAACCAGTCAGACACTCCTACCGCACACTTCACTGCTGTCACACTGTCCTCATACATGTCCTGCACCACCCTCACATACATCTCTGCTACACCTGACTTCCTCATACAATACCACAACTCCTCTCTTGGAACCCTGTCTCCAGATCCACAAACACACAATGCAACACCTTCTGGCCTTCTCTATACTTCATTTAGCAGATGCTCTTATCCAGAGCGACTTACATTTGGTCTCTTTTTTACAACTGAGCAATTGTGGGTTAATTACCTTGCTCAAGGGCCCATTGTAGTTGCTTGGTGGAGGTGGGACTCAAACCCCGGTCTTTCTGGTACTAGTCCAACACCTTAACCACTAGGCTACCACTTCCCACTTCTCCAACAACATCCTTAAAGCAAAGATGGCATCTGTAGTACTCTTCCTTGGCATAAAACCATACTGTTGCTCA
>JAOTRA010000036.1:3324414-3346771 GCA_026260255.1 Pseudolaguvia tuberculata | reverse complement strand
CACCCTGGACGGGTCACCAGTCCATCTCAGGGCAACACATAGACAAACAACCACTCACACACACATTCACTCCTATGCACAATTTACAATCAACAATCGATCTAATCTGCATGTCTTTGGACTGTTGGATGAAACCGGAGTACCCGAAGGAAACCCACGCAAGCGCGGGGAGAACATGCAAACTCCGCACAGGAATATCCACGGCCCGGGAATCAAACCAGGAACCTTCTTGTTCTTTTTATGCTATTCATCACAAACTTTTACTGGAATAAAGTGTTTCATTTTTGCTTGGGCAAGTAGAAACGCAATATAATATTTTGTCTTAAAATATTGGTAATATCTTACAATATAGGTAAAGTTTAATAAAGGTTACTTTTCAGTCTTTTTTCTCTAACAGTGTTAATATTCATATCAGACTTTCTAACATAAAAGCTGGAGCTGACACCAAGTGCTCCCGAGTCTCCAGGCTCCAGATCCATCATGACCCTAATCAGGATGTGCAGTGAAATTAATGAACTAATCAGTCACACCATGTGTTTATATGACTTCACACAAGATTGAGGTATTTTACTGATTAGAAGTCTAGATACAGGTGCTAGGTCTGTTTAATATTTTATGCAGGTTGCATGGACTGTTTCATGCATGTGTTGATGTATGTGTAAAAAAAAGCCTTTAACAAATTACATATTTTAAAATAATTCTTTAGTTGATAAATGTCTCAAGATGAATAAGAAACTTAAGTTTTGAAGAAACTGTATAATCTATATATATATATATATATATATATAGGTTATCTATATATCGGATATATAATGGGTTAATGGATTATCTGTTTGGTACATTACTGATCAATGCATGTATAATGTACATTAAGATTTTCACAGAAAACTCACTACATACCCTTCCAGCATTCTATAATCCAGAGTTATTAGCTGTTTGGTTTTAGCAATAGAAAAGTTTCTTTAAATATTTTTATCTAAGAGTTTTATAAATTAGGTGTCAATGTCTTACAATATAAATAACTAAAGATATTCTGAAATGCAACTAGGCTCAGGTGTGTGAATTAATTAGGCCTACATAAGTGAAGTCCCATGGGGTGCCGCTGTAAGGTACTGTGGGACCATTTATTTTTGAAGATGTCTTTTTGTGGCTATTTGAAGGACTTTTACAACCGCACCCACACTGAATTTATTTCATCTACATGTTTGAATGTTGTTTAAACATTAAACACGTCTGGTGCTGTTTTTTCATTCCTGTATAAACTACTGCCAGATTAATTATTGCCTGAATATAAAGGAGTGCTTTTACATTCATATCACATCTTGTTGTGAAACATGCCTTGCACCTCAATGAGCACTCTCAAGAGAAGTTAACTAAGCTATCAGTGCTCTTTTCATCAGCAATCTCGCAGCTCATTGTTTTTCAGAAGAATTACCCATGCTGAGGACCAACTCTTAGCAATATCTTGAAGGTGCCATGAGCTCTCATAAACAAATCCTCATTAGAATCACAGGCTTTGTTTGGCAGGTGAGACGGTCAGCAAACAAAGAGTTTTGCTGAAATGAAAGGTCATCCTGTCAAACCAAGCAAAAGGAAAATGGCAGCATTTTATGCCTCTTGTAGTGTTCTGGTCTGCTATCTGTAGATAATTGAAAAAAATTACGTCCGTTTGACAAGCAAAAAAAAAAAAAAAATGGCAGGGTAACTATATATGACTGGTCAAAAGTTTAACTAGGTTATATTGGTTAGATATTTTCTAGGATAGGATAATGTTCATGAGGCTGTGTGACCAAAAATGCAGAACGAACGAATGAACGAACACACACACACACACACACACGCACACGCACACACAGGTTCTTGTCTTTTGTCTACTTTATTGCTTTCTTGGCAGGTTCCATATTGGGTAATAAGCATTTGCTGCTGAAGCAAGAGGAGGAAATACGCTACAGACGGCAGTTTGTGTATGAGAATGGTATGACTGCCGCCTAGTGGACATTTACATTGGTTTTGGTGATTAGTTTCAAAAACATACCTTTTCCCAAACAAGATGTTTAAATCAGTTTTAAAGATGAATATTCTGTACAACTTGGCTTCAATAAAAAAAAAAATAATAAATGGCAAGTAAATAATATGCAATAATGTGGTTTTCTGAGTATGTACAGGTATATTGTAAACAGAAATGCAATTGAGTTAATACAATAACAATACCTAATTATAGAGAATGTATGTGGATACTCTTTACACCAATGACACGCAGTACCTGTGCCTACAGTGGCATCGTACCCGACTGAGAATCTTAAAACCACCACCATCATTTTATTAATACCACCACCAATATCACACCACAATTATAGAATTTCTGATGAACCAATTAGAGGACAGGAAAATGCTAACACCATCGTCTGACAACTAATACCAAGGCCAAACATAGTAAGTCAAATCTGATTGAATACGTTGGATAAAGATTGGATTGAATAATTGTGGGATTAATAAAGTAAATGTAATCTAAATGGCGAAATCATGCTAATGATTTGGGTATATTTTAAAAAACAAGTAATGCACTGTCTTTTCCATTCATTTACATTTCGTTGAAAAGTGTGTGTTTTGAAGGTCCTTTAAAAGGCCCTACATGGATACAGGAATGCCACTGTGATGGGTTCTAAGGAAGTTCTTATATACATAATTCTTGTATGTATATTTGGCCTTTGGCATGAAGCCATGCAACATTGTAAAGGAAGATACATTTATAGTTATGAAAAACATCTTAAGCCCCATTTTAGATGTTTAAGCCCCATTTTAGATGTATCATTTTAAAAAGAAAAAAAACCCCTTAGAAATTCTACAAACTGGCATTAACTTGAAGCTCAAGCCATTAAGAGAAATACAACAAAAGTGTTTATTATTTAGCAATATATTTGGATTATAGTCCAGTGAAAACAATTATAAAATTGCAGCCCATTTCTAATTGGACAGAGTCTTTAAAATATTCGTAAACAAAAGATCTCAGCAATATCCGGGGTTGAGCTGTAGCACTCTTTCTACCAAAGTCACACAAACAAGCCTATTAAGTATCCCACAAGATATCATAGCTATATTTCTGATAAGTATAGCATTTGAGAAGTATTAATTTGGAACAAGTATTTATGGCCCATAAATCTTGTGATTTTTAAAAGGTGGAAAGGCAGCATACTTAATACAAAATATCTAAAATGTAAGTGTCTAACCATGTGACATGCCTGTTTTGATTGAAGTATTTCTGTCCACCAGATGAAAAGCGGAGTAGATTTTTGTTGGCTGAAAGTTGCCTTGTGAAATGTTGGAAAGGTTGAGAAACATTTCAGCATCATTCCAAGCTGTTATAATATAATATTTTATTAAAAATGTTTTTATTACTCACAACACTGCATCGTTTATCCTGACAGAATGTACAAATTATGTCAGTAGGGATTAAATTGAAATGAATAAAAAATACACAGCATTTTGGTACATTCAGGGCATATTGTCCTCTCAACTATTACACATCATCTTTATACGTGAAGTTTAAAACCTTTTTTTTTTTTTACAATCCCTCTTAGTCTGTCATTAGATGTGCATTTTAGGTTTACAATAGGAGAAGTGAATGTAAACATTTGGCTGTTATCAAAACACCTTCAAGCTCCTTTAAATTGGGGATAAAATGTTAAATGGAAGCAACCACTGCCAGCAAATTGGAACTAATTTGCCAAAGTCACATATGGATGAACACAGGGATACTGAATAAAAATGCAATGCAACATTATTTATAATGCATAGCTCCAAATAAGGTTGAAAACCAGCTGTGAAATTGAGATAAATTACAAAGGTTAAAAAAAAGTTTAGTGTTAGCCACAGGTTGGTCCTCTCCATGTTAAATCACAAAGTGCTACAGAAAGTCTCACAAAAGTAGCCACTGGTCCTCAACCACTGAAAATTGCATGGAGGAAGAAAATATGAAAGGCCTTGCCAGTGAATAATTGTCATTGATAACCATAATCTGTTGTTTTGATTGCAATAAAGAAAAAATGAAATGTTCTTTAAGGTAATTTTTTTTTTTTTTAGAAAGTTTGAGTTTAAAGTAAACAACACCGTTCCTTTAAGCTCTTCTTGTTTTTCTTGTTCTTTCCTTTTCCATTTTTGTCCTTATTTTCTAACATCTTTTTGGCTCGAACTTCCCTCATGAGGTCAAAAAACACCTTTGGAAGTACACGTTTTTGTTAAAATACAATAAGACTGTTACACAATAATAAATTAGGTGCATCTATACTGACTAACCTTATCTACATTGGCACGAGTTTTAGCAGACGTTTCCACATACTGTACACTCCACTCCTCTGCCTTTGCTCTGGCATCATCCACAGAGACCTGTCTGCGATCTTCCAGATCTGACTTATTCCCCACCAGCAGCAGTGGTATCTTATCCTCCTCAGCTTTAACTCGCAAAATCTGCTCTCTGTACAAAAACACATTTATAAAACATTTTACGCCATTTGGCAGGCACCCTTATCCAGAGCAACTAACATTTATCTCTTTTATACAACTGAGCAATTGGAGAGCTTTGTGGTGCTAGGAATTGAACACCAATCTTCAAAATAGTAGTTCAACACTTTAACCACCAACATATCACCTCCTTTATGCAAGTGCTAAACATATAAATCTTTATGCAAGTGCTAAAAAACTCCCAAATAACATGTTTCGCAAGACAGGATGGAATCTGAGCTTGTTTCATCATCATAATCATCGTGATCATCATCATCATCACAGTCATCATCATCATTACATAATTTTTCACAGACAAAAATAAATAATGATCTGCCAACATTTTACTCTAAAATCAGTCATAGTGAAAATAATCTAACCGCATTAAAGTGACAATACATTGTTTTTCAATCACAGGTGTTTGCTATAGTGGGTTAATACTAACCGGAACTCTGCAGTGGCCGTGAACGACTCTTGCTCAGTTATCGAAAACACAAGCAGAAAACCCTCTCCACTGCGAAAATAGTTGTCCCGGATGGCTGCGTAATCTTCCTGTCCAGCTGTGTCCAAAATATCGATCTGTACCTCCTCCCCATCCAGCACAACCTTTTTTCTGTAACTGTCTGCTTTTGTGGGCTCATAGTCTTCAACAAACTAATAAGAAAAACAGCAAAAGTATAGCTAATTGTTATTATTGATAAAACAAGGATTGCGGCGTGGTGTAGTTGTTAGCACGGCTGAATCACAGCAAGAAGAGGTCATTCTGAGACAGAAGCCTTATGAGTAAGTGACCAGAATAGGAAGTAATATATAATTTAAATGCGTACTGTTCAGAGATGAGAAGTAATGAAGTACAAATACTTTGTTTACTGTCCTTAAGTAGACTGGCAATATGTCCAGGGTACCCGAAGACCAGAATTTAGATTATCTTTAACATGATGCAGGTATTTGATTTTCTTTTAGTTTCCTTTTTTATGGTAGTTGTTATAATTATGACAAACGCTTTTCTCCTTTACTGAAACTACAGGGCCTAAACATGTTTCAACATGAAATTGTTACTGTGCACAAAACAAGAGCTTTGATTACATAGTTTATCATTGGTGAAGCAGAATTCAAGAGGTGTACACATGACGCTGATCTCAACCCCACTCAACACATACCTATAGGAAATATCTGCAGCCAAAATTAAACTACTACAAGTTTCCAGAAGAGAAAAGAGGAAATACATCTGAACTGGTATTTTCACATGATTGCTCACCTCATCATACATAAACTGGAGCGTGAGGGCTGATTTGCCAACACCACCACTACCCACCATGATGACCTTGTGTAATACCAAAGAGCTTTGACTTTTCCCCTTGTTGGCTGCCATACCGTCTTCAGAGCTACTTAACTTGAGCCGAGTCTACCTGTAGAGACACATGTTTAGTTTATAAAACCCCTGTAAGTAAACAAACATTTTCATATATCTATCTTATCTGCTGAAAAGCTAATTTATAGCATTATATATGCTTCTACAAAAACATGTCTCAAGTTTCTTTTACATACAATACGAAGGAAGAAGCACAAAGAAAACAATATTTTGGAGCGACAATAACAACCTCTTAGCTTAGCAGACACTACATGCAAATCACCTGCGTCAAGGCAGCTTTGCAATTTTTAGGTAAATTAACACATCCATACGAATTCAAACAAATACAGCAATTGTAAGTCCACCAACATCCAAACATTCATTCATTCATCTTCTTACCAGCTTAATCCCGATTTCGGGGTCATGAGGGTCTGCTACGCCTATCCCAGCACAAAATTGGGCGAGAGGCGGGGACACACCCTGGACGGGTTGCCAGTACATCACAGGGCAACACAGACAAACAACCAATCACACACACACTAATCTGCATGTTTTTGGACTGTGGGAGGAAACTGGAGTACCCGGAGGAAAGCCACGCAAGCGCAGGGAGAACATGCAAACTCCGTACAGAAAGATCCCGGCCCAAGATTCGAACCCGGGACAGTCTTGTTGTGAGGCGACGGTGCTAACCACTACGCCACCGCGCCGCCCAACATCCAAACATTCATTCACAAAACTGTAACAAAAATACACTTCATATTAGATGTAATGTATTTACATTAAATTAATAAACTTAATTACCTATAAAACCCTTAATGTAATTTGTTTAGTAATTTTAAAATAATTCAGTGATATGAAATATTTATACATGAATAAAATCCACCAAGTATATATTTTACTTGTGCTTGTATGGAAATACCATAAGCATTGAATGCTTTTTTCTAAAAAAAAAAATAAATAAATAAATAAATAAATAAAATCACGTTTAGCCTAGTGAAACAAATTATCCCTGAGGATATGACTTGCTTCTTGCCAGGATGCGATGTCCGGTATCTTTTCACACTTTAGTGCTTTACCCAGGAAGTAAGACCCTGACATGATGCTTCCAGCTATTGTTGTTGGCAGTGTTGAAGACAAGACAAAGCTAACTAGGAAGTTGCAACAACAAGAATGCAGGAACACTGTACCAGGAATTGCTGGCTATGGTATTTTTGGTGCTTCAACGCACACACTCTAGGACTGCCTGCATCAGGGGAAATTTGAGTAATGAATGAATAGAGGGCAAACAGGTTGAAGTTGTGACCTACATATGGTGCTTTATTACCTTGCCCTATGGCTACATGCCACTGAAATATAAATGACGGTGCCCTTCCCCCAGATAAAGGAATTTATTAGGATTCCCAGATTGCCAGAAGCCATGTAGAATTTGGGCCACAATTTTCATCTTTCTCCCTTGCTCTCTCTCACTCTCGTTTGCCTTCACACACAAATACACACAGTCAGTCAAGAAACATCATTTATGTACATACAGAGGGTACAGAAAGTATTCAGACCCGCTTAAATTTTTCACTTATATTGAAATTATTTAAGTAAATTTTTCCTTCATTAATACATAGCACCCCATATTGACAGAAAAACACAGAATTGACATTTTTGCTGAATTATTAAAAGTATCACTGAATTATCACATGGTCCTAAATATTCAGACCCTTTACTCAGTATTTAGTAGAAGCACCATGTTGATTTAATATAGCTATGAGTCTTTTTGGGAAAAATGCAACTCATTTTTTATACCTGGATTTGTAGATCGTCTTGCCATTCCTCCTTGCAGATCCTCTCCAATTCTGTCAGGTTAGATGGTAAACATTGGTGGACAGCCATTTTTAAAGTCTCCAGAGCTCAATTGGGTTTAATTTAGTGCTCTGGCTGGGCCATTTAAGAACATAGTTGTTGTGAAGCCACTCCATTATTTTAGCTGTGTGCTTAGTGTCACTGTCGTGTTGGAATGTAAACAGTCATTTTTTTTCTAGGATATCCCGGTACTTGGCCTCATTCATGTTTTCCTCGATTGCAACAAGTCGTCCTATCCCTTCCACCATCATGCTTCACTGTTGGGACTGTATTGGACAGGTGATAAGAAGTGAGTGGGTTTCTCCACACATACCGCTTAGAATTAAGGCCAAAAAGTTCTATCTTACTCTCATCAGACCAGAGAGTCTTATTTCTCACCATCCTAGCATGCAGGGTTTCATGTGTCTTTCACTAAGGAGAGGCTTTCGTTGGGCCACTCTGCCATAAAGCCCCGACTAGTGGAGGGCTGTAGTGATAGTTGACTTTCTACAACGTTCTTACATCTCCCGACTGCATCTCTAGAGCCACAGTGATCTTAGGGTTCTCTTTTACCTCTCTCACCAAGGCTTTTCTCCCCCAATAGTTTGGCTGGACAGCCAGCTCTAGGAAAGGTTCTGGTTCCTAACATCTCAAACATCTTTCATTTAAGGATTATGGAGGCCACTGTGCTCTTACAGACATTAAGTGCAGCAGACATTTTTTTTTGTACGTGCTTTGCCACAATTCTGTCTCTGAGCTCTTTAGGCAGTTAATTTGACCTCATGATTCTCATTTGCTCTGACATCCACTGTGAGCTGTAAAGTCTTATTTAGGAAAGCAACACACATTGTCTATATGAGTCCAATCAGTATAATCAAACACAGCTGGACTCAAATGAAGGTGAAGAACCATCTCAAGGATGATCAAAATAAATGAATAGCACCCGAGTTAAGTACAGGAGTGTCACAGCAAAGGGTCTGAATTTTTTTAATTAATCATCAAAAATGTAAACAATTCTGTGTTTTTCTGTCAATATGGGGTGCATTAATAAGGACAAATTACCTTAAATGATTTTAGGAAATGGCTGACATATAACTTTTTTTTTTTTAAATTAAGGAGGGCTGAATAGTTTCCATACCCATTGCACGCTACTCTACTCATTCTTCCACCTTTATATGATAGGTACATGGAAAAATAACCTGTTTAGCCTGACACTCACTTCCTAACCTAGAAATAGCAGTGGCACTGGGTACAATCACATCACACGTCAGGAGCTTAAGCGGGCACTCCAAAGGAAAGGCACACACTGCTAATAAGATGACAGACTATGAAAGATCTATGGTACACATCTATAGAATTGACTATAAACCATATGTTAAGGCAATGGGTCGAGTTTACTTATATTATATGCAATAGAGGAATGCAAATAAATAGAATGTAATGGAATGTAAGCGGTGATATCTTTTATTTAGATCATGTAATATTAGTATTTTTAAAAAGATAATTGGAATGCAAACCCATTTCAAATTGTTTGATCGAAACAACAGAAAAAACAGATCAACTAATTTTGTATGTGGTACCAATATCAAGGACAAAATCAGGCGAGATCTGATCACTTTATTCTGATGTCAAAGTCAATGAAGTTTTATTGTCATTTTAATCATATATGACAGTGGAAATGAGACAACATTTCTCCGGGACCTTGGTGCTACATTCAGACAATTAGTCCTGTACAGTGCAACACATACATAGACACAGACTAATGAGCAGCAATGGATGAACCGGAATAGTGCAAAATGGGGTGTACTTTAATTTCAATTCATTATAGCTGAAACAGACAATCATATACATGAAAGTAAAGTGCAGACAATATTAAAAAGAAATTTCAAAGGGTATGTGCAATTTTCATTTATGGACACAAATGGTAACATAATCTAACCAGGACTGCAGCTATACTATGGTATTGCAAACCCTTTTTGCAATTGCTTTTCCTAAGCCTTTTACTAAACTTCAATTCTTAAAATGGAATTGCAAAGTGTAGTTGAAATCGTGTTTCTCATATGTGACATAACCCGAACACAATTGCATTTCCTCTTGTGATCGCACAGTGGCTTCTTAAACCCTTTACGTGATTACAATTCTTAACCCTTAAATTGAAACCTGTCAATCAGTGTCTGGGTGGTCAACACTAAATCAACACCAGAAACACAGTCGGTACTGAACATTGAAAATTCCTGTTAAAGTAGTTTCCGTTTTATTTTAAGGTGAAACAGAAATAGTGTGGTACTCCCTGAAGTCAGCAATCCATCGAAGGGTCTAACAATGACACACACACAAACACACACTTTACTTCTATGGCCAATTAAGAATCACCAATCAACCTAATGTGCATGCTTTTAGACTGTGGGTGGAAACCGGAGTACCCAGAGAAAATGTACACACGCGCGAGGAGAACATGGAGACTCCACACAGAAAGATCCCTTGCCAGGGAATAGAACGCGGGACAGTCTTGCCGTGAGACGACTGGGCAACATCTTCACACATTTATAATGTAATTCTTAGTATTGAATATAATTTCCCTTGATTAATAGTAATAAAGAAGTAATTAAAGTATTAATTAATATATCTGTTAACTGCTTAACAACAGAGAATGGATATAAGCAATATTTGGCAGTTCATTCAAGGTTTGTAGACAAATCTTGTTATAAACTTTCTTCAATTAACATCTTTTCACAGTTATAAAATAAATGGCACTTAAACAGGGGAAACATCTCAAATATGAAAATATGATTTAAAAACATTTGGGGGTTTTTTTATTTCCTTAGCACTAATTGTTATTGGCTCAAGAAAACATTTGTTATTGGCTCAAGAAAACAGACAAGAATTCTGTTTACTAAGCATCATCTCACTCAGTTATGACCTAAACGGGGATTCCATGGATGCCTGCTAAACATTATAAACACAACACTGGTATAAAGAGTAAATATGTTTAGGCTCGTACTAACAGGTGTAGGGTCATACGCTTAGAAACATCAGATAAGGCTTGGTAAATTGCTCTGAACAACAAGACTTTGCGCCGCATAATAGTAAACGGCCAAATTAAATAAGGCATCTTTTGCCCTTTCACCCGGAAACAGTATTCAGGCGAAATATGGCGCCCACATGTGGTGATCGGGGGAAACTACCTCTGTTACACACACACTGATCACGTTCCGGTTTTTTCGGTTGACTATTTCCTGTTTTACTAGCATGTTTCCATCTATGTGCAGCCTCTACATGAAGATTACAGATTATAATAGCAAAAAGCAAGTTATGTTTACAACATGCTTTTGTGTAGTATAGTTTATTCTTCTTTCAAAATCAACAGAACAATTTTTGCAAGCCTTTTCTTAAACAAGTTTTCAAAAACCAACACTTGCATTTCCCCTGCCTATATTACAACTAAGAAAGGGCATTAAAGAATAAAAAAAATGTTTAAAGTCACTGAAAACCCAAAGCTGATATTTGCGGCTGTTCTGTGGACTGTACACCAGAGGCTTTCGTGAAGAATAATCACATTGAGTCTTTTGAGGTTTTACTGCAAAACTAGATTCTTTAGCCTGAGACAAATGACAATAATTGAGAAACTAAAAAGACAACTAGACCCAGTCCCTACAGCAAATAGCCTCTTTCTAATACGAGTGAAAACGTAAAAGGATCATTTGTCTGAGATTGCATCCCTTTTAGATAGCAGTAATAAATTCAAGGTAACAAGAATCAGTCTGGTCTTTACTGTTATTTTTTTGAGTCATCTTTCTACAGATGTAATGTAAACGTAATAAAACATTTAAACAGATTATTGGATTTCTAATAGCCATCTTCTAAGTAGTTGCTAACAGTTGGAAACTTGTTAAAGAGTATAGATAATTATGGCTGTCAAACTGTGATTGAATATCAAAACAGCATATGTTGGCTATGCGCATGAAATAGAAATACTACTATACTCCAAGTTGGAGGGATAATTTGGCCAATTAATACCACCAAAAATAGCTATACTACTATAATAGGATTATTTTGCCATCAACACCTATTACACAACAGAGATCCATCTTTATATGCAAAAATGACCAAGATCAGCAGAAAAAAAATTACAATTCTCAAATATTTTCCCTCAAACCAATTTTTAACATTTTTGAATTAAAAGAAGTTCTTTCGGAAAAATTCATGAACCAGATCTGATCTGTTTCCCTGACCATAAAATTGCAACAAGGTCACACTATACAATACATGTTTTACTTACTTCTACAATTTAAAGCATAAACACATCTAGTGCTTATAACTCAAAGACTAAATGTTTCTTTAACGACAGAAACAGAATTGTGCATATGAGTGTCATATGATCATCTACAATTCACGGTCATAAAGCTCTTAAATACATTTTAATTATTACAGTTTATACAACTGTTCACTTGGGTTAGGCAGCTGACCAAGTGACTAATGAAGAAAAATACATTATTAGTTAGACTGATGGCACTACATTTCTGATAACCCACCAAACACATTGTTTTAATTGAGCGGTACAAAGTAAAAATCAAAACAATTTAAACAGAATGCAGACAGAACTAACAACCTATTAAGGACCTCAAGACTCGGTCACATGTGATATATCTGTATATTTTATAACAAGTATCCGATGCTTAATTGATATTAAACAATCAGTTCAAATGGAAAACTGTTTACGCACACACTAATGTGTGTGTGTGTGTGTGTATGTGTATATATATATATATATATATATATAAATATAAACAGAAATTGGCATGTATAAATTGGTTTAGTTATTCTGATAATTATTTTACATTTACCTGTATGACATTAGATTTGGCAGACACCAAATATTTATACCCCTTACACTTGTTCACATTTTGTCGCCTAAACACTACCAGAAGCTTACCTACATTAACAACCTAAATTGTAATATTTGTTCCATTAAATTGTTTTGATTTAATCCCAGCAGTCTATTCTCTTCACTTCATAGAGTTTCTCTCGGCTGCACTACTTCCAGTTCATGTATGTGGGGTTCCAATATTTTTTTTACAATCAGATAATCAGTTACTATGTACCCAAAGCCTTCAGAATCAGTAGTGCTGCCCATGTAATTTAAAATATATAAGCAGCGTAGCGGATAGCACAATAGGCCTCACAACAAGAAGGTTCCCAGTTCGATTTCCGGTCCGGGGATCTTTCTGTGCGGAGTTTGCATGTTCTCCCCACACTTATTATTTAGACTGATGGCACTACATTTCAACCGGTGATTGCACTACAGCTCGACTGGTGATGAGTGAACCAGTGGCAGATTGGTTGCTTCTGTTTCCTTAACCAATCAGATTTTTAAACCTGCTTCCCAAGACCTGCTAGCTGGCAGACGATGATGTCAGCATTGTCCCTCCTCTGACTGGTAAATCAGAGTTAACCACCGGTTTCAGCGGAGTTTGATTAGCAAAACACTTCTTTACGTGTCTTTACACCCACTGGCTGACGGAAGAGGAGATATTAACTTACTTAAAAATAAAAGTTTTTAATGCTGACATTTTCAGAAATACTAGACATCATTAGTCTAAACCCAAAGATAACAAAGAGGGTTACAAAGACACTACCATGTCTCGACCCAATGTATTAGATACACATTGATTCTGTGCCAGATGATGTATGTGCTACTGTTGTGGTTGTAGTGTAGAGGTTTGCAGGGATTCTTGCATTAATATAAATGGTTTTCATCTTCAATAAGCGAAATGTCTCTCTATATGTAATTCCACAGTGTGTTTTATTGTGTTTAGTATTATAATAATGGTGTCTATAATCACAGTGTGATAGTAGTGGTATTAAAAGGTGTAATTAGTCTTGTAAGTCCCCACCGAAGACTCTGGTACAAAGTGCACAGCCCCCTATTGGTATAAATACACCTGTTCTGTGAGGTCCTCAATGGTCTGCTGGAGAACACTAATGAACAGCACCATGAAGACCAGGGATTTACACTCAAACCTTTATGATCAAAAGTCAAAAGGTATTAAACACTGAACTACAATTTGCTAAGAATCGTAACTCTCTTTTTAATTTAAGATTCTATATAAGATCTGTTTGCTTCAGTGTTACATGAGATAAGAGCACAAAATCTCTTACATGAACTCAGAAAAGTTTAGAGAAGGATAAAAAAAAATCTACTATGTTGATTTTCTTAACTTGCAAAGATGGAAAAGCAGGTTGCCAATAATTTATTTAAGAAATCTTCACAGGGAAGAACAATAAACGTTACATATTTATGACTAAAATACGATGGACATATAACACAAAAATGCTAGTTAAATTAATTGCCGATCCTAAACTGTAACTTAAACCATTTAAATTTATACTAAATGATAAATCTGCATGGTTTTTTTTAATATATATTAGTAAATAAGGAAGTTCTTTACAGATTTAGAACCTTGAATGAGTTGCCAAGTTTTGCCACAATAATAATTTCAAAATAAACAACTCAAACGGGCTTCTAATAATAACACGGCATCCTCTCGACATTGTGCTTTGTGTATTTGTTAACTTAGAATTTTGGCTAAGTAAGCTGGACCTTTGAGAACTACAAAATGTCACTTAATTCAAACCTAAAATCATGTGGAATTAAAACGCATACAGCGAGGAACTTCGATTTTTCGTGCAAACGCTTACCAAACAGTCTTGATCCTTTTCGCTGTCGTAGTGTTATCTTTTTACATACATTAAGCGTTTGTTTAGGCTCCCACCGCTCTGCAATGGTGAAATCTGCGACTCCTGATAGCCCGACCCCACCCTCTAACTCGAGGAAGAGCCCAAACTAAACCGGATGTGTCGTCAAGACATCGCTCAGACAACTTCCGCGAACACGTTCTAACGTAGGTGGGGCACCAATGAAAAGCAATGAGATATTTCTGTTTTCTGAAAAATTATAATTATGTTATAATTCTTCTTATTATTATTATTATTATCATTATTATTATTATTATTATTGTTGTTGTTGCTATTATTATTAACGTGATTACTATTAGTAGTAGTATTAGTTTTATTGTTGTTGTTCAAAATAATAATAACTTAAAAAATTAAACAGTTTAATAATTGAGCTCATTCATTTTTTCATTCATTCATCTTCTTACCCGCTTATTCCCTAATTCGGGGTCACGGGGTCTGCTGGAGCCTATCCCAGCGCACAGTACCAAATATAGCCAGCTGTTACAATTAATGATTACGCAAGTGTAACAAAACTCATATAAATAAAAATCATTCATTCATTTATATAGCTACAGCTTTCTAATCTGCCTGTCAGTTAACTGTTATTGTGTATATATTGTTGACTTCATTTCAAACTTCTATTATTCATTCATTCATTCATTCATTCATTCATCTGGGGGTTCGCTGCGCCTATCCCAGCACACATAGGGCAAGAGGCGGGGGTAAACCCTGGACGGGTCGCCAGTCCATCTCAAAGCAACACACAGACAAACAACCATTCATACACACATTCACTCCTATGGACAATTTAGAATCACCAATCCACCTAATCTGCATGTTTTTGGACTGTGGGAGAAAACCAGAGTACCCGGAGGAAACCCACGCAAGCGCGGGGAAAAGATTTTCATTGGGAGTGATGAGAATGAAGAGGATTTGAAATGAATTTATTAGAAGGACGGCGCATGTAGTATCTTTTGGAGACACGATTATGGAGGCAAGGTTGAGATGGTTTGGACATGTGCAGAGAAGGGACATGCAGACTATTGGTAGAGGAATACTGAGGATGGAGGAAGAAAAGAGAAAGACCAAGGCGGATGTTTAAGGGTGTGGTGAGGGAAGACATGCAGGTAGGACAAGGCAGATGTAGAGAATCGGAGTAGTGTGGAGAAGAGTGATCCGCTGTTGCGAGCCCTAACAGGAGCTGCCAAAAGGACATTGCACATACATGCTATTATTTAACTTTATGCTTTGTGTTTTGACCCTGGAAGGGTCGTCAGTCCATCTCAGGGCAACACATAGACAATCAACCACTCATACGCAGTCACTCCTATGGACAATTTAGAATCACCAATCAATCTAATCTGCATGTTTTTGGACTGTGGGAGGAAACCGGAGCACCCGGAGGAAACCCACGCAAGCGCAAGGAGAACATGCAAACTCAGCACAGGAAGAAACCCGGCCCGGGAATCGAACCCAGGACCTTCTTGTAGTGAGGCGACCATGCTAAACACTATGCCGCCATAACTCTCTCATTAAAATTTACTGAACTCATTATTCTACATTGTACTATTGCCACATAACTAGCTGATTTGATTGTTGCATGGGTAAATACACATATTTGGGTATTTCTAAATAAGTAATCGTGTGTAAATTTAGTTATAGAGCCTCCTGCTGGAAATTGTAGAATATCAAAAAGAAATTGCACTCCTCTGTTAGTTCTATACTAGTCCTTATAAACAAAGAATATTCTACTTGATAATAACGTATAATGTGATTACATAACGGGAATCACAGTGGTTAAGTGGTTTTGTCATGTCATAGCGGACTTTCTGTATGGAGTTTGCGTGTTCTTTCTGTGCTTGGGTTCTACGGTTTCCTCCCACAGAGCAAACATATGAAAACGTGAGGAGAGAAGGAAATATTTTGTGAGCAGGCAGAAGTTATTTCTTTTAATATGAACTTTATAATTGCCTTTACCAGAGTCACAATCTCGTGAACATTTATGTCACTGTATCTTGTCAATGATTTTTTAAGGATCACTCAAATATAAGAATGTATTGTACAGTGTGCATAATTACTTAATTATAACGCAATTGGCAGGTTTTAGTGTTTATATCACTTCATTCTAACTTTAACGAGAAAACAAACTTTTTATAGAGCCTTTTTTTGTTGAGGGGGTTTTAAGCACGTGATTGGTTGTGGTCACGTACCTACGGTTGAATCAGAACTAGAAAAAAAATCAGTACAACTGCTGAACCATAAAACTTAGAAAATGCACTGCAATATAATTGATCTAAAACATCCATTCCACCAGATAAAATTGATCCACCTCCCAGACTTACTCACTACAGCCTTTGTGCAACAGGTAAGTAATTTCCCCTTCTCTTTTCATGACGTAAATTGTTTGATTGTCATTTGATTCAGTTTTTCATCAGGGGTCGACACCCAAACGACTCAATGTCATTTATTTTCTTAAAATGACAAAGTTTGCGTATTTAACAAGCAAATACTAGCGTTGTATTTAGTGTGTTCAATAATGTTTCGTTTCAGATTAACAACAGTGGCTACATAAAATGAGGAAGACAAAAACGCTCAGAAATACGAATCGGATCAAAGTGTTAATAGAACCGATTTAATGAACCGACTCGTTTATGAAAAACAACGCTAAGGGAAAGACAAGACGGTAAGCACACGAGGCGATATATTTCATTGTTTATCAAAACAAACACGAAAACTAAAGTTTTATAAAACTTAGTAATAGTACAAACTCCGTGAGATTATTTTCAGGATTGCTTTACAACAGCGTCGTGTCGAAAAAGAATGTCCCCTATTTCCTATCACATGATCTCGACCGACATCATTAATTTTAATAAGGACAGTTACTTATTTGTGTATTAAAAAAGATTACAGTTTCTGTGGAAATAAAATTGCCATTGATGCGACTGTTAGTAAACGGTCATATCCGATCGATGTTTAAACTACAGCGCCTTGTGTTCCGCTTAATTTCTCTTTACCTTGTGATAAACTATCAGAATTGGTCTACATTTTTAAGCTATGTGTAATAACTTTAACCTTTGTAGATATTATAGTTGTTTGTAGTAACAACTTTGTAGTTGTTATAATATATGTCTGAGTATATAGTCATTATATAATCTGCAATTTATCCAGCCCATTTGATGGATCAAGACCTCTGGCTTGGTTTATTTTGTTCTGTGTATAATTTCCACAGGCTGTTTGCTGTTGTTATTATTAATGTTGTTGTAGT
This sequence comes from Pseudolaguvia tuberculata, assembly GCA_026260255.1. NCBI lineage: Eukaryota > Metazoa > Chordata > Actinopteri > Siluriformes > Sisoridae > Pseudolaguvia > Pseudolaguvia tuberculata. The sequence goes on along the minus strand of JAOTRA010000036.1, from coordinate 3,329,093 downwards.
TGTTATTCATTCATTCGTCTTCTTGCCAAGGAAGAGTACTACAGATGCCACCTTTGCTTTGAGGATGTTGTTGGAGAAGTATAGAGAAGGCCAGAAGGAGATGGATTGTGTGTTTGTAGATCTGGAGAAAGCGTACAACAGGGTTCCAAGAAAGGAGTTATGGTATTGTATAAGGAAGTCAGGTGTAGCAGAGAAGTATGTGAAGGTGGTGCAGGACATGTATAAGGACAGTGTGGCAGCAGTGAGGTGTGCGGTAGGAATGTTGGACTGGTTCAAGGTAAAGGTGGGATTGCATCAAGGATCAGCTCAGAGCCCTTTCTTGTTTGCAGTGGTGATGGATAGGTTGACAGATGAGGTCAAACCAGAGTCTCCATGGATGATGATGTTTGAGGGTGATATTGTGATTTGTGGTGAGAGTAGCGAGCAGGTTGAGAAGAATCTGGAAAGGTGGAGATATGCGCTGGAGAGAAGGGGAGTGAAAGTCAGCAGGAGTAAGACTGAGTACATGTGTGTCAATGAGAGGGAAGGTCATGGAGTGGTGAGGTTGCAGGGAGAAGTGGTAGTGAAGGTAGAAGAGTTTAAGTACCTGGGGTCAACAGTGCAAAGTAATGGAGAGTGCATTAGAGAAGTGAAGAAAAGAGTTCAGGCAGGGTTGAACGGATGGAGAAGAGTGGCAGGAGTGAGTTGTGATAGACGAGTTTTGGCAAGAGTGAAAGGGAAAGTTTATAGGACTGTAGTGAGACCAGTGAGGTTGTACAGTTTAGAGACGGTGGCATTGTCAAAAAAGACAGGAGGCGGAGCTGGAGGTGTCAGAGTTAAAGATGCTGAGATTTTTATTGGGTGTGACAAGGATAGACAGGATTAGAAATGAGTTTATTAGAGGGACGGCGCATGTAGGATGTTTTGGAAACAAGGTGAGAGAGGCTAGGTTGATGGTTTAGACAGAGGGACATGCAGTATATTGGTAAGAGTGATACGCTATGGCGACCCCTAATGGGAGCAGCCGAAAGGAGAAGAAGATTCATTCATCTTCTTACCCGCTTATTCCCTAAGTCTACTGTAGCTATCCCACACATAGGGCGAGAGGCGGGGGGTACACCCTGGACGGGTCGTCAGTCCATCTCGGGGCAACACATAAACAAACAATCATTCACTCCTACAGACAACTAGACTCGCCAATCCACCTAATCTGCATGTTTTTGGACTGTGGGAGGAAATCGGAGTACCCGGAGGAAACCTACGCAAGCGCGGGGAGAACATGCAAACTCTGCACAGAAAGATCCCTGGCCCTGGATTCGAACCCAGGACCTTCTTGTTGTGAGACAACCGTGCTAACCACCGCGCCGCCCTGTTGTTGTTGTTATTCCACATTTATTAGACACTTATTATTTCTTCTAGCTTTTTATTAGCTTTTTTGTTTTTGTACTTTTTATAATAGTTAAGTTTAGGTTTTATAAAGAAACTTGTTTTGGTTTAGTAGGGAATGCACTTATGACATCCTTACTGGCCCAGTATGAGCAAGAAGACAGGTCTTTGTTTGTGGACCTCTTTGCCCCAAAGTTCTCCTTCACCATGTGACCGCTATAAGCATGCCCTTTGTGCTTACAATGGAAATGTATACATGCTTGGAGGTAGAGGAAAGCACTCATTAAAAGATTTCTGGAAATACAATGTAGGTAAGTTAATACTATTGTTTTGTGTCTTGATTACCAATTAAGAAATATTGATTGTGTATTAGTTGGATGAAATTTTAGGCAGATTTTTACACTGTGTCATTTCAGTGTGTAATATGTGGATCAAGTTGAACTGTGATGAGGACAATGCACCTGATGAACTGGAGGAACACAGCATGGTGCCATATCAGGTGGTTTGTTTTGGTGTTTGTTATATTTTCAAAATATAAAGTGTTTCTATAATGTAAGTGACAGATGACTTTGTATGTAATATTGTAAAATAATATATTACCCCTTTTACTGCCTATATTATAATTTTATTCTGTTTCAGGGTGTCCTCTACATTTTTGGAGGTTTAAGGGATTCAGCATACTCAGACTCAAAAATACCTCTCTGGTTGTTTAATACAGGTGATGCTAAATATATCAATCACTATGTATGAATCGTCTGACTTGTTATTTAAAATATTAAATGTTAATCATATTGGAGTTTATATGTTTTGTATCATATATTCTTAATATTAATCACAGTTCTTATTCTTTGCAGCCAAAGAACACTGGTTCTTCATAGAAGAGCAAAGTACACTTGTTAAGGTAAAAAATAATCTTAACAATAATCATCTGCAGAGTTAATCATGTGACAGTCTGGGAGAAACTCTTTATCGAATGAAATTCTGGTATTTGTCTTATATATTAAATCTTTTTTTTTTCTATTAAATTTTTTCCTATTAAATTCTAGCATTATTATTTTCTACTCCCAAAACCAAAATAATTGCATGTAAAGCATATTGGAATATAGATAAGGCAAGATTAAAAAATGTTTTTGCTCATGATTGTTTAAGTCTCAGTTGCATTATTGTTAACTCCTACCTCTACTTTTTATTATTATTATACGTTTTGCCAATTTCATTAAGCTTTCTTTTTCATTTTGTTTCTAGAATGTGGTACCACCTAACAAAAAGGGGCACAGTGCTGTTGTGTTGGGATCTTCAATGCTTATTTATGGTGGATACATTGACATGCGAGGGACCTCACAGGAGTTTTGGAGATTTGATTTTGGTAAGTGAAATTTGGTTATAAAAAACCATAACAAAGGAAACATAACATAGAATGTAATACAAATGATTCGAGTTGACAGTGACAGTCAGTATGGTTGGATATTGATTAAATGGCAGATTGATTTCCACATCTTATTGATTTATCTAAAGCATTTGTTTAGAATCATGTGTGTATTAGAAAAGCATGCATGAAATCAACACACACATTCACTCCTATTGGAAAATTTGACTTACCAATCATGTTTTTGGACGGTAGAAGGAAACCGGAGTACACGGAGGAACCCCACACCAGCATGGGGAGAACATACAAACTCCACACAGAAAAAACAACGGCCCACAGGACCTTCTTGTTGTGTTGCGATCGTGCTAACCACTACACCACTGCGCTGCCCAACAACAATAATAGTGCACAAATAAAACTATACAATGTCTATAATATGTCCAAACTAATAAAGGGACATTTCTTTCCTTTTTTCCCTTTTTAAAAGAAAAACCCAAATTAACTCAATGTAAGCTAATTGTTTTAATAGTAAGTGAAAAAATCTAATCCTTTTGAAGACAAATTAACATTAGGGCATAAGATGGATAGGGTTGTTTGTTGATGTTTTACAAAGATAAGAGTTGTAAATTATTTTTTAAAAATTGACTTAAATGAAAACTGAGCTTTGGATCTTTCTGTGCGGAATTGCATGTTTTCCCTGCGCTTGCGTGGGTTTCTCCGGGTTCCTCCCACAGTCCAAAAACATGCAGATTATATCAATTCTTCTTCATCTTCTTCTTCTTCTTTTTTCGGCTGCTCCCATTAGGGGTCGCCACAGCGGATCACTCTTCTCCACACTACCCTGTCCTTTACATCTGCCTCTTTCACCTCAACTACCTGCATATATTCCTTCAGCACATCCATAAACCTTCTCTTTGGACTTCCTCTTTTCCTCCTGCCCTGCACCTCCATCCTCAGCATTCTCCTAGCAACCTAGCCTCTCTCACCTTGTCTCCAAAACATCCTACATGCGCCGTCCCTCTAATAAACTCATTTCTAATCCTCCTAATTCCTCATACAATACCACAACTCCTCTCTTGGAATCCTGTCGTATGCTTTCTCCAGATCCACAAACACACAATGCCTTCTTTATACTCCATCAACAGCCTCAAAGCAAAGATTGCATCTCTGGTGCTCTTCCTTGGCATGAAACCATACTGTTGCTCACAGATTGGCACATCTTCCCTCAGCCTAGCTTCCACTACTCTTTCCCATAACTTGGTGTGGTGTGACTCATTGACTTGATTCCGCTGTAGTTACTGCCCGCTTGCACATCTCCCTTATTCTTAAAAATCTGTACCAGAACACTCCTTCTTCATTCCTCAGGATCCTCACCTTCCAAAATCCTGTTAAACAGTTCAGTCAGAAACTCCACTGCAATCTCTCCTAAACATCTCCACACTTCTACTGGAAAGTCATCTGGTCCAACTGCCTTTCCACTCTTCATCCTCTTAATATCTGCTCTCACTTCTGCCTTACTAATCCTACCCACTTCCTGCTTCACCATCTCCACATCATCCAATCTTCTCTCTCTCTCTCTCTCCTCTCTCTCTCATTCTCCTCATTCATCTGCTACTCAAAATACTCTCTCCACCTTCTCAACACACTCTCCTTTTATCGCTCTAACTTACAGTACATTCTTCCCATCTCTGTCTCTCTGCCTGGCCAACCGATGCAAATCCTTTTCTTCCTCCTTAGTGTCCAACTTCTCATACAGCTCCTCATACGCCTTTTCCTTAGCTTTTGCCACCTCGCTCTTCATACTGCTGCCTCATCTCCTTATACTTCTGCCTACTTTTCTCATCTCTCTGCCGATCCAAATTATGTTTTCGCTTTCTCCTTATACTTTCCTGCACTTCCTCATTCCACCACCACGTCTCTTTGTCTTCCTTTCCCTTTCCAGATGTCA
>JAOTRA010000036.1:3304330-3324314 GCA_026260255.1 Pseudolaguvia tuberculata | reverse complement strand
TATAGTCCACCTGTGTGCAACTTCTTCCACTCTTATACGTCACCCTATGCTCTTCTTTCTTCTTAAAATACGTGTTAGCCACTGCCATCTCCATCCTTTTAGCAAAATCTACCACCATCTGACCTTCCACATTCCTCTCTTTAAAGCCATACTTACCCATCACATCCTCATCACCTCTGTTCCCTTCACCAACACGACCATTGAAGTCTGCTCCTATCACCAATCTTTCGTGTCTAGCTACACTCTCCCCCACCCAGTCTAACTCACTCCAGAATCTTTCCTTTTCCTCTATCTCACACCCTACTTGTGGAGCATAAGGACTGATGATTTACATGCAGATTAGATCAGTTGGTGATTCTAAATTATCCATATGAGTGAATGTGGGTGTGAACAGTTGTTTGTCTATGTGTTGCCCTGCGATGGACTGGCGACCCGTCCAGAGCTAGAATAGGCACCAGCAGACCCCTGTGACCCCGAATTAGGGAATAAGCGGGTAATAAGATGAATTAATGAATAAACTGAGAAACTGTAAGTTTTTTGCACTAAATAAGCTCATTTCAAATTTGATGCTTGCTACAGGTCTATATCAAAGTCAAAGTTTTATTGTCATTTCAACCATATGACAGTGCAGTATTCAGTGAAATTAAATGTTTCAAAATAAGCTCATACAAAGGACAAGTGCAGGACATAAAGTAATAACAACAATACAAAGATATAGACACTGACTTATAGAAAATTAACTGACATTAAAAGCAGAGATAAATGTTTGTGGTAAATATAACGGTCTCCATCTAACAGTCCCAAACTCCACTGACAATGAGCAGCAGTGACTTTTTACATCATTTCATATTCCTTGTTGATGTTAGCTTAATGTCTTCTTAAAAAACACATCGGTCTCTAGACTTACACAGTGGTAGTTGGAGTCTATGTAGTCCATTTTATTTTCCAGGGAGCAGATGTTCACGCACCGCTTTCTATGACGTTTCTCCCAGCCCCAGCATCAGGCGACGCCGCAGTCTGAAGGCCTGGTCCTTACAGCAAGCCGGGGTTGTGGAGTTCGTCCAGTAAATTTCATCATGAAGTCTGGCTGCTGGCCGGCGTGGTGGTGTAGTGGTTAACACAGTTGCCTCACAACAAGAAGGTCTCAGGTTCGATTCCTAGGCCTTGGATCTTTCTGTGCGGAATTGCATGTTTTCCCTGCGCTTGCGTGGGTTTCCTCCGGGTACTCCGGTTTCTTCCCACAGTCCAAAAACATGTACTTTAGGTTGATTGGTGATTCTAAATTGTCCATAGGTGGGAATGTGTGTGTGAGGGGTTGTTAGTCTATGTGTGTCCTGCGATGGACTGTACCCCTGCCTCTTGACATATGTGCGCCGGGATGGGTTCCAGCAAACCCTGGTGACCCTAAATTAGGGAAATTAGGGAATCAGTAGGTAAGAAAATTAATGAGTGACTGATTGCCTCATGAATATACATGATTTTTTGTCCATGTGCCGTGGTAGTCGGGCTATGTTGAAAGAATAAGGGATGTCTTAGAAAGGCATAATCTCTAAAAGTTAAGATGGCTCTCCAATCTCTAAAAGAGTGCATAAAAAGATCATTTCATCTACAGTCTCAAATCTCATCATCTACAGTGCATAACATCATCAGTATATTCAGAGAAATCTCTCCATATGTTAACATGGTCCAGAAGCGCTGGTGTCCTGAGGATCAAGGTTCATTTACAATGGACTGTTTTAAAGTGGAAAAATGTTCTATAGTCAGACGAGTTCAAATTTTATCACATACCCAAGTGCATATATTATAGCCAGCTCGTATGTTTTAGAAGGCAACATAGCAGACATCAGATTAGCTCATTTTATCCATGAAATTTTCATTTACAATACATTTGTTATGTAATCTAGCCCTGCGATGGACTAGCAACTTGTCTAGAATGTGGGAACTGGTAGCCTAGTGGTTAAGGTGTTGGAGAAAGACCAGGGTTCAAATCCCACCTCCACCAAGCAACCACTGTGGGCCCTTGAGCAAGGCCCTTAACCCACAATTTCTCAAATGTGAGAAAAAAAATTAGACCAAATGTAAGTTGCTCTGGATAAGAGTGTCTGCCAAATGCCTAACTAACTGTAACTGTACCCCTGCCTGTCGCCCTATGTGCGCTAGAATAGGCTTCAGCAGACCCCCGTGACCCTGAATTAGGGAATAAACTTGTTAGAAGATGAATGAATTAATGTAATCTATGGTTTATTGTAAATAAAATTGCCTCATGTCATTTAGTTTTTATTTCATGCAACTTCAAAAACTTTTCTCAAATTTTGTTGTAAATTGATAAGGGCATCTGCTAAGTAAAGTAAATGTAAATTAAAAACGTACAAAAGTATGAAAGTGCTAGTTTAAAAGTAATTATCATTTAGCTGTTATCAAAGCAAATAAAAAAAAGTAGTTAAGTAATTAAATAAATTTTAAAACATTATTATAAAGCAATATATATTTATATTATAAAGCAATATTCTTGATTTTATAACACAGGGACAATTTACCACACCGACGCTGAGCCAGATATTATGTCTCAGAAGTTTAGTCATTCGTAACTGTGAAATGTGAGTCAACTGTTCTCTGTCACGCGTTCAGCTCCAATCACGGCAATTTCACACCCAACAGATGAGATAAAAACTTAGGAGACAAGATGATATTTAAATTATGATCTGAACTAACGTAAACTATGGATTATAAGTCAAATACCAATCATTTTGTATTTCAGTAAAGAAAACAATATGTACACACTGTCACATTAAACTGTTATACACTACTTAGATTAGAATTGTTAGTACATAAACATTTACATACATCATCCATCCACTATACCCGGTGATTTGGTTTCAATTGCTAGTCCATCGCAAGGCCACATATAGACAAAAACTACTCATTCTTTTAAGGGTGTAAATCAACAATCAAAGTTTTTGAACTGTGGAAGGAAACAGAAGTACACAGGAGTGAACCCACGCAAGTATGTGAGAACATGCAAACTTGTGTATGAATCTTCTTGCTATGAGGCAACAGTACTAAATATAATCTACTAGAAATCCTTTTTTTCATCACAGTTAATTTGAAACTGTAATCAAAGCAAATAATGTCACTGACTGAAACCATGTATGTCTATATTAGACTCGAGGTTATGGTCACTTCTGAGCACTGCAAAAGTGGGTCCTGGACCTCGGCATAGCCACACTGCTGTAACCCACCAGGAGTACATGTACCTGTATGGTGGTCTGCAAGGTCTGAAGGAGCAAAAGGACCTGTGGAGATGGAGCTTGTACAATCAGACCTGGACCTGCATCAGAACTCAGTGAGTTATATTAATGGAAATGCTTTTTCACTAATTCGGGGTCACAGGGGACTGCCGGAGCCTATCCTGTCTCATAGTGAGAAAAGCATGGGTACATGCCGGACAGGTTGCCAGTCCATCACAGGGCCACAGATACAACAACCACACTCATACTCACTTACCCACACTCACTGAAATGGGAAATTTAGAATCACCAATCAACCTGATGTACATGTTTTTGGACTATGGGTAAGACTATGTAAACTCCACGCCTGGGAATCAAACCTGGGACCTTCTTGCTGTGAGGTGATCGTGCTAACTACGATACCGCCCAAAATTAACTCCTGAAATATTATTTTTACATGTTTAGTTGACCTTGATATCATTTCAGGTATTTTCATTTCATTTACATTTACAGCAGTTAGCAGGCGCTTTTATTCAGAGCATTGTACTCTGCTGGGAAGTGGTAGCACAGTGGTTAAGATATTGGACTGCTAATTACCAAGCGGCCACTGCTGAGTCAGAGAGCAATGCCCTTATTGCCCCCTAATTGCTCAGTTGTATAAAAGAGATAAATGTACTAAGGGGTAAGGGTGTCTGCCAAATGTTATAAATGTACAAACATTCTTTAAGTCACATTATTGAATAGCTCAATACCGGTACAATAAAAAGGAAATTAAAGGGGATCAATCAAATTTGGAAGGTTTTTTTTTTCATTTTCCTTTTTTAAGCCAGCCCAAGCTATTGAACAAAATTATTCGTAAACAAAGGGATGAACCAAAACAAAAGGTTATGGTTTATAAGACTATCAAAATATTTGCAGTCACTGCATTGACAGAATTAGCAGAGGACATAAAATAAAGCAGCATGCTATATGTTTAGATTTATTTAATTACATACATTGATGTTATTTTTCTTTTTTTGATTTGTAGTTTAGCAATATTTGTACTTGAGTAAAAACATTGCTACTCATGAAATTAAATTGTTAAACCTTTATATTGCATTGATTATACTATTCACTATTCACTTTTTTCTGCCTGTTTTCAATGTTTAGCTCAGGACCCTCTAAACTGATGGGGCACTCAGCTGTGATCTACAAGGACAGCATGCTGGTTTTCGGTGGGGGTGAGACCCAGACTGCTCCCACTAATTGCCTATGGAGTCTTAATCTTATCACACTTATGTGGGAGAGGCTGCCTTCCCTGCCTAAATCAATTGCCCCGTGTCTGGTTCACCACCGCTGTGTGGGCTTTGGTCCTAAGTTCCAGTCCAGACAGCCAAATATTACCTGCAGCAAAGATCAACTCATAACAGAAAGCAAGGACACATTTAGACCCTTCAAGATCAAGTGTTTTCCTTCAAGTTCCTTGAAGTGGCAGGCTGAGGCGGACATAGAGCTAAAAAATCTAAATGTTGGGTGTAAAAATATTGGGAGCTGCATGACTTTTGAAAATCAAGTTGCTCAGTATAACAGGGACTCTGAAAATTACATGGAGGACACCGTACAGGTCCCAATGCCTGACTTGGTTCTCATCATGGGAGGTAAACCTATTAAAAATCCAGCTGTCATTTCTATGTGGCAAATGACTCTTGGAGACTAGCTGATTGACAACAGTCAATAACTAGGTCAGTCAAGAATAGAGGATCACCAGTTGAAGACCATGTCATGGCCAGTCTGATCTCCAGATCTGAGCCATATTGAAATCCTCTGGAATGTTATCAAGGAGAAGTTTGTTTGCCAAACTAACAAGCTGTTTGAATTACCTGGAGTGGTATAAAGTCAAGTCTCAGAGACGGTTAGTGTATTGCCAAAACATTTTAAAACTGTGATTAAAAATCAATATTATCAAGGTACCCATACGGTTATGGGTTCAATTTCCATCCTCTAGTTCTTAACTGCTAAATTGCTTAATTGGATAAAGTGTACAGTGAGAAAATGTTATGTGGCACTGCATAGATGTTTGTTTCTGGAAAGACATTTTTATTTTCTACAAATATACAATATAAAGTAAATATGAACTTTCTTTTTTTTGTTTTGATTTGTTTGGTTTGAAAACTGCTATTTTTATTGGACTAGATGTCATTTCTTTTTAGTAAATGCTGTAAATAACAATAATATATTATTTGCCAATTGGAATTTGAAGTTAATATTTTCGGTCTATGTGCGCTCAAATAGGTTCCAGCGGACTCCCATGACCCAGAGTTAGGAAATAAGTGAATTAGAAGGTGAATGAATGGTGAGTGAAGGTTTCGGTATTCATGGTAACGAATAATAATGTCCATTTTACTGAAACACATTCCTACCTAAAACCATAAAATTGAAATTGGTGATGGACTGCCAAGTGAAATATAGAATTTGATTTTCAGCACCACACAGCTACCACTGCTGAACCCCTGAGCAAAGTCATTAACCCTCAATAGTATTTGTTTTTTGTCCCTCGGCTGCTCCCGTTAGGGGTTGCCACAGCGGATCTGTGATCCGCACATTTGACTTGACTTTTACGCTGGATGCCCTTCCTAACGCAAGGCATTTGGCAGATGCTCTTATCCAGAACGACTTCCATTTGGTCTCTTTTTTCCAACTGAGTAATTGTGGGTTAAGGGCCTTGCTCAAGGGCACATTGGTTGCTTGGTAGAGGTGGGAATTGAACCCCTGTCTTTCTGGTATTAGTCCAACACCATAACCACTAAGCTACCACTTCACACTTCACCATTTCAAACTGTGGTGACACATATTTATTAATTATTGGTTGATTTATATTTTATATGTTTAAATTTATTATTGGAAGGAGCGGTAGCCTCACAACAAGAGGTCCCTGGTTCGATTCTGTGCAGAGGATCTATCTGTGCGGAGTTTGCATGTTTTCTCCGCAGGTAAGAAGATGAATGAATGAATGAATTTATTATTTAATTATATTACAGATGTGTAAAGCACCATAAGGTTAGATGTGTTATACAATAAGAACAAAAGATGGCGCCAAATAACCAACCCAAAACTAGAACTAAAAATAAGATTAATTGGTATCAACACGCAACGATATTTTTTTTAAATCTATTAAAATTAATTAAATGTATAATATGCCCTACATTTTGTGACATTACTAAACTAAAGAAATCATCTCAGTTATTACATATATACTAATAGCAAATATTGTTTCATTTGTTAAACACGCACATTGGTGGGGGGGAGGGGTGTTATTGCATATTTTATACTTTTCAGAAGAACCTTGTTAATGTGACACTTAAATGTTATTTAAACTTGGCTTTCCACATGTATTGTTGATGCTAGACCGGAGTGTATGGGTCAGTCGCAGCTGATGCTGTTCTCGCCTACACACACGGTGATCGTCTGTCAGCCCACGTGGTTTCAACTATAAAAAAGTTTCCGCGCGAGGCAGCTTTAGAAGCTTGATTGCTCTGGGAAAAGGACGGAAAGCGCAACATTGTAAGCGCACTATGCACAGGCTGTGTACCGAGCAGGACGAAGGTATTTTTAAACATTTTAAGTGACGACCAGAACAAATCGAAGGTGCGATCTTAAAACGGAAAGAATATTCATCTCGAACTTCTTCCAGTGACTAATTTGCGCAAGCGATTACCGATCGGACTTGGTTTTGGAATGAATTTCCTCATGCCATCAGTGTGTCCAAAATAAGGAAGAAATATGTCTTGGACGTTCTAAGTGAACTGATCTAGCCTAAGGCTGAGCTGGGATGCTGGAAGTTCAAGCCCATCTCTTCTGACCAAAGTCGCTGCATCCTTTAAAAAAAAACCCCATGACGCACAGATCTTTCTTTGACACTGCGGATGGAAGCGTGGTCTGCTCCTAATCCAGAACATACTTAAGTGCGAGCTCACGAAAACAAGTTTTTAGTTCATTTTATGAACACATTAGTTAAATATCTTTTGTGGTTGCACAGTGTCGATTTATGTGACAAGGCGAATCTGCTAAGACAAAATTTAATCTAAGGTGCCCAGTCTGTTTAATTGGGCTAATAGGCAGTGGACACAGTGAAGAGAAGATGAACGTAATATTGCGGGTGGTGTGTTGTTTAATGGCTTGCGTGTTGTCGGTGCGGGGCGCCGCGAGGAACACTCATACGCTGCCCCGGGACTCGTGCGCGTCGTGCGGTCTCGGCCGCCCAGACGTTCCAGACGCAATGGACGCGGACTTTCTGGAGGCAGTGAAGAGGCACATACTCAGCAGACTACAAATGAGGCAAAGACCTAACATCACGCATCCGATCCCCAAGGCGGCGATGGTCACAGCACTGAGGAAGCTCCACGCCGGAAAAGTAAGAGAGGACGGGAGGTTTGAGATTTCCAGTTTAGATGGCCATGTCGCATATAACAACGAGGCGCAAGAGGGAACATCAGAAATCATCAGCTTTGCCGAGTCAGGTGCGTACGAAATTAACCGCATTACTGAGGCTTTTTTATGCATCTATGGAAAGGCAAACACGGTAATAACAGCTTCACAGAGGATGTAACAATCTTATAGGTATACCTATAAAACATACCTGAGCACGTGGACTTGTTTCAGGTTTATTGATTTTATCTTTCTAGTCAGTCAGGAAAACAAATATGTCATGATATTTCGATTAAAATGACATTGGAACATATTTTGATTGTTTTCATATGGTGTTGCAATTTGTTTTCCAGAATGACATCATTTACTGTTATTCAGCGGCCCTACAGAAACAGACGCATAAGGCATATAGATTATATAATAATAGCAATAGATTTGACTATAGCATGTATTATACATATAAACAATATATTATATAACATGCCAAAAACTTTTGCATCCTTCTAAAATAATAGTGTGTAAAAGCCTAAGTGTGATTTTGTAATCAAAATTGAAAATGTAATTTTTCGTACCATTAACAATTAAAAACAACCAGGACTGTATGACGAATGATATGAACCAGCATTTCTTTATCATAGGGTTTTTATATATTCTGCTGTAACTGATTAAATATTTTCTGTAAATTGGAGCTTTGGTTACGATAACTTTTGGATGAAAACAGTTTCTTACTTCTTCTAATTTACTGGTCCCATAAATTTATTAAATTAATGAAAGTTATAGATTGAAAAATAAAACATCAATCAAGATTTGGATTTAAAAAAAGCAATTAAATATAACAATTTTATTTTTGGTAATACAATGTTGCCTTAACATTAGCTAGTATATATAGCTATGCACAAAATAATCCTAATGGTTGTAGTATGAACGAGGCATGATGCTTTATAACCGGACTCCTGTATCATTTATTTTAAGTACCTGCACAGTGCAGTAAGAATGGCCAATTTCTTTTTTTCTTCTAAAAGAATGAATAAAACACACTTTATGACAAGACAACAAAGGCTGCAGCAGTTATTGATTGGGCTGTGTTTTCCGTTTAAACCAAAAATGTCAACATTTAAGAACAAAAAAAAATAACTCAGAATAATGCATGAGACATTTGAATTGTGGTGGTGGACAGAAGCTGTTCTGGGGGGATGGTCTACTCATATCACAGTTCAGCAAAGAATGAAAGAATGCTTTTAAAATATCAAAGCAAAGCTAGGCCTCTTTGCATTTTCACCCATTATTCAGGACACCTTTGAACCTTTGAGCTGTATTGTGTCAAGAAACTGGCTTTGGTCCCTGCTCTCTGGACCCCTTCTGCCTTTGGACCAGCTGGCGTTAACCCCTAGAGAGGAGGTTGCCAGCCAGGCCATGGCTTTGAGACAGGCGCACAAGGTATTTTGAAACGGGTGGCACACTCCTCCATTGAGCTTTAGATGTGCTCATCCTGTGTAGTTACCTAGATTTATATGGCATCTGGGAGATAAGTCAGCAAATCACTGAAATTGCAGGTTAAAAGGTGATCTCTTTAAAGAGGCTCCTTTTTGACCTTACGTAGACCAATCATTTTAAAAGTCTGTCTAGCATGTTTCCATGCATCTCTTCCTCTATTCAAGAAGGGCAGAATAGAGAGAACTCTGCCAACATGCAGGTGACAACAGCTGCCAGTGCCATGTCTCTGTTAACTCTGTTCTGTGGTCCGTTTCCGAAGGATTTGGTGTCCCGTAGCCACAGAAGCGAAGCGAAAGATGTGTGCTTCTCATTTGTCCATAGCTATTCAGACTTGCTGAAGTCTTAACAGCCAGTCAAGCACAGGAAATTAGGCGTTATTCTTTGACATCATTCAGTGTAGCAGTATTCAGGGGCTTTGCAACAGGACCTGCATTTTCATCATGTTATTCATACCCCATTCAAATTGATTCCCTTGGCAAATCATTGTTTTTTGAAATTAGACACTTTTAGAAATTAGATTCTTCAGTGTCAGGAAATTAACAGAATGCTAGAAGCTAAACAGACCACAGTCCATAATCTTGTACTAAGCAATTCATATGAAGCAGTTTAGGCCCATGTTTACAGTGGTGAGATAGCATGTATTGTGAAAAAAGCAATAAATGAGTTAGTTGAGTTGATCTGTTTAGGGATGTTAAGGAGATAGGATGTTAAGGAGTCATGCCTGTCAAAAGGAGTCATGCCTGTCAAAAGGACTTGTTTAATAAATTGAACTTATAAAAAAAAAACTGTTCATTGTAGTGATTCCCAGTTAGAGGTCTTTCTCTATGGAGTTTGCATGTTCTCCCTGTGGTTGTGTGGATTTATTCCAGGTAGTTCCGCTCACAGTCCAAAAACATGTATGTGTGGTTGTTTGGTGATTGTAAATCGCCCCTAGGAGTGAGTGTGAGTGTGTGACACTGTGATAGACTGGCAACTTGCCCAGGGTGTACCCCTTCTGACTTTCGCCCTTACAGACATGGCTGTGTTTCCTGTAAACTCGATTTAGGGAACAAATGAGTATAGAAGATGAACGAATAAGGGTTCTATGTAGTTTTAAAAATCACCTTATAACATGAATGATTACATAGTGGATAAATATTTTGTATATTGTATCACCACCTTGTAGGAGTTAATTTATTCATGTTAATATGTTAATAATTAATTTATGAAATTATCACTTACATGTTTCTTAAATATTTGGCATCTTTTACCTGTAAACCACCTCCTAATATCACAGGAAACCGGAAGGGAATGGAATGTCACACAGAGCTCCAGAAGGGAGTAAAGTGTTAATGAGAGCCAGTAATCAACCCTTCTTTCCTCTGCCTCCTGTAAAGTTGGCCAGACAGTGCTGATTGCCCATCTGTGGTTCAGCTCAGCTGAAAGTAGAAACGCCCAATCATTTTGTGGGCAGTGGATCATGTGGCTACTTTCCAGACCTCACCTCTTTTCCGTCTTTCCTGTGCAGGAACTCTATCAACTAGTGGACATTATTGTTCCATCTGTCAGACCAATCTCCACTGTGCATGTCACTCTTGTTAAGAGGAGATGTTAATGCAGGCAGTGGTGCATTTAATTTAGCAGCAAATACTGGAATACCTATAACATAGAGCTGCTAACGGCAGCTAATGAGGTAGAAAATTTTGAAGAATTGTTTTCTAATCTATTTTACTAATTTTTTGCTACACAGTTGATACAATGTTCTCAAGGCCTTATATTCGGTCCCTCCTGTGCTTTAACTGTGTTCCACTTTGAGGCTGCAGAGAAGCTGGTTTTCTGCCAGAGAGCATAGGCAGGCAAACGAGTCTGGACAGGGCTGAGTGCACATAAAGCCACTGCTACATGGGGCCAAACAGGCTGTCAGAGAAACAAGCCATCTTCTGAAGCAAGCTGTTGACATTGACCTTAGCTAATCAGCTTGCAAACAAAGTAATTCAACCAATTCAGCACATGCCAGAAGCAACTCTGCAACTTGAACCAAAAGATCAAATGAAATATGATTAATTATACCATCCATCACCTGTTGGTGCTATTAGCAATCAAGTGCTCACTCGCTCAATGGAACTTTTCAAAAATCAAAGAGTTGAGCATTTTGAACTGTTCCAAACACTGGCTACATACTGGACTAAATTGCCTTTAGAACTATGCTATGTCATGCAAATGTTTTGTATTTTTCTGATCATCCTTTTTATTTAGAGGTCACATGCACAACGGCAGGCTGTGCCATGGTTGTCCCATAATACCTCAAAAAGTGCTTTCTGCTGTCAGTCTCCAAGACTCCAGGAGCTGGGAGTTTTCATTCTGCTCACTGTGAACTCAATGAACCCCCAGGGCAGAACTCACAATCCACCCCTACTTGCCTGCATCAGCAGCATACAGTGTCAGGCCAACTGGCTCAAACTCAGTTTAGTGTTGATGTAGCCTCTCAATGAATCTGGATGATATATGAAGTAGGGAACAAAAGATAATTGGAGGAACGTAAAATTTATATATGTGATATGACAAAATCAGGGGCAATCGTTGACATAAATAGGTTTACATGATTTTTCTATTTAAAGTGTTTAAAATTAAATATCTTAAATATTAATACAAGTTTTTTCTTTTTGTTATTTTTATTCTATAGATGACCTGAATGCAATGAAGTCCAACCTCTATTTTGTGATTTCCAACGAGGGCAATCAGAACCTGTATGTAGTGCAGGCTAATTTATGGCTGTACTTCAGACTTCTACCTGGAGGTCTAGAGAAAGGTGTGCGGCGGAAGGTGACTGTAAGGGTGCACTACCAGCAGCCTGGTGGTCAGCACAAACGGATTGAGAAACGCCTGGAGCTGAAGCGCAGTGGCTGGCACACATTGCCGCTGTCAGAGGCTATCAGAATGGCTTTGGGAAAAGGTGGCCGACGGCAAGACTTGGATGTGCACTGTGAGGGCTGTGAAGTAGCCAAAGTGGAACCTGTGCTGGTGGACATAGGCGACCCTTCTCACAGGCCCTTCCTGGTAGTGCGGGCACGCCAGGCAGAGGGGAAACATCGTATTCACAAACGTGGCCTAGAGTGTGATGGAAATCATGGTGGTCTGTGCTGCAGGCAACAGTTCTATATTGACTTCAGGCTCATAGGTTGGAATGACTGGATCATCGCACCTGCTGGTTACTTTGGCAACTATTGTGAAGGCAGCTGCCCTGCATATATGGCAGGCGTGCCAGGCTCAGCCTCCTCATTTCACACAGCTGTAGTTAATCAGTACCGTATGCGAGGCATAAGCCCGGGCTCAGTAAATTCCTGCTGCATCCCCACCAAGCTCAGCACCATGTCCATGCTCTACTTTGATGATGAGTACAACATTGTCAAACGAGATGTACCTAACATGATTGTGGAGGAATGTGGCTGTGCCTGAGGCTGGAATTGTACACTTTGTAATCAAAGGACATTACAACTGTGGTGACATATTTATGAGCCTGTACCACAGGCAGAAAATACATGCTATTATATGTATACTGAAGATGCACAATTACACACTAATGTATGAGCATTGAGCAGTGGTTCATCTGACATATATCAGGAGTAATTCTGTTACAATATTAAAAGGCGAAGACATTGGAATGAGAAGAGAAATCAACAAGCCGCAGTTACTCCAACAGGGCAGAAACTGGCATTTACCAGTGACAAGCTGGTAAGTGATTTGAGTACTTAGTGACAACCTGTCCATACTGAAATGAAAGCACTGACATGACAAGGTTCTTCAGAACATCAGCACTTCAAAGACAGTGACCAATTATTCCAGACAGATAAAGTGTTCAATAACTTCACCTCATATTTTTCTTAAGGCATTTCCTCCACTATGGCTGAAATTTTATGCGCCATTGTTTTATACCAAACGGGTAGGCTGCATGAAACTGCTAGTGGCCACTTGGACAACATTGTAACAAAGCGGCTTGACTTCACCCTGCACACGCATTGTCCATGTGGCAGACCATTAACCTAAGACGTGAGGTCCAACAGGGAAGTGTGATGTTATTGCTCTTTGGCTGTGAACTTCAGTGGCCTATAAATGCTGTCAGCACCATGTGCTCTGTGGAGGCATTATTACTGACCAGCTGGCAGTACAGCACTTGCAAAAATGCTCTAGATGCACAATTTAAAGCACTTGCCTATTGGGATCCCTTAAAGGAATGTCAAGAGGTGCACCTACCCTAATACTCATCATCATATTAAGTGCCGCATAACCTATGCAATGTATAGTAATTCTGGTCCAAACCATGTATTCTGTTCTGCTAATATTTAACTCTATCAAATACTTGAAATGTAATCCTTCGCTTTCTGTCTAAAGCGGACGATTGTTC
The DNA here is from genome assembly GCA_026260255.1 of Pseudolaguvia tuberculata. Taxonomy (NCBI): domain Eukaryota; kingdom Metazoa; phylum Chordata; class Actinopteri; order Siluriformes; family Sisoridae; genus Pseudolaguvia; species Pseudolaguvia tuberculata. The sequence continues at coordinate 3,310,808 of JAOTRA010000036.1, read as the reverse complement.
ATATGTTTGCACTGAAATGTTGCAGGAATAATTAGAAGACAAAAACAATAACAACAAAATGCTATGAAAAAATATTTTTAATAATAGTCAAATAAAATTTGTAAAATTATGTATGTATCATATAATGGAACCAAAGAGGCCAATATTTTAGATATTATAATATGGTGGCAAGGCTATCACAATATTTGTACAATATTTGTTTATCCTTCAAAAAAAAAGCCTTATCACTATTGTCAGGGTACAACATCACAGAATCTTTTATTCTGTACAGTATACCATTCATATTTAATTTTCTATGTTATGAAACGTTTTAAATGTTGGTACACAGTCAACCCGTAAAACATATAATTTCTGTAACATTTATGTAAAAATCAATTTCATAAATATTTTGTAACTTGAAATTAAATTGTTTTTCTTCATTGTAGTGATTTGTGTGGCATTTTAACATGATTATTTGAATTTTTATCATTTTATTGCATCTAAGGCAATAAACAAAATGTTATGCAAACCGTTGTGATGTCTAACTAAGAAAACATTTATTCTGTAGGATTTTTCTATACTTGATTGTCTCAGAATATATGCTGGTACAACTTTAAATATCCTATTTTCATTAAAGAAGTTTTAGCCAATGAACTGGCTGCTTGTGATATGGCCTAGATGCATTGTGTACAAGCCTGAACAAAAGTGGTGATTGTATTTGTCATTGTCACTAGCCATTCAGCTGTGAGGCATGTCGACATGTAGCCACATGGCATGATTTCATCAGTGTGGGTTTACAACTTTATCTGTATCTGTTACGTTTTGGCAGACCTGTGAGGCAATGTGTTAAAAACAAGCTAGTATAAAGGAATGCTTCGTGCCACACCGGCTTTACAAATGACTAGTATGTTTATGAAGAATGCACATGCAGCACTGCACAACAGTCTCCTAAAACAAGTCTAAAACCTACGGACAAGATTCCAAAAGTTTGCTTCAAATTGCCATCCATCCATCCATCCATCCATCCATCCATCCATCCATCCATTAATTTATTGTAGCTTATTCCTAATTCTGGGCACATTGATATGATGGATCTTCTATTCTATATCTAACAACTGAGCAAATGTTGTGTGAAATAACTTGTTTAACCAATCTAATTTTGTCAACAAAATGGAATGATTCAGCACTAGTACTACTACTACTACTACTACTTGATGTAACAATATTCTGGTGTGTCAATAAGTGTGAAAGAGAGGAACATGATCATATAGAGACTGAGCTGTCTCATCATGTAGTTCAGATTTAGCAATGTTGGCATGGCTGTTGGAATGTTAATGACACTATTGTTTTGCCTCCTGGCTACCTTGTAAAGACACACACAGAGACACACACAGACCATGTTTACCAGTACATTATGGTTTAAGGCATTTTTTTAAAACTGTAATGATCATTAAATTATAAAACTCCAATCCAATTATGCTCAGCAACAACACTGGTTATGTACAGTGTCATAATTAATATTGTGAAATACAATACTGTAGGAATTTATACAAAATATAAAACAAATAATGCATTTATTAGAATAAAATAGTCTAATAGTCATTTTCATAGCAATATTCTACTGCACTAAAAAGGAGTAAACTCCTCTTCTACAGTACTTTCCAATTTGATTTGCATTAGTAGACATACGTTTTTCAGAGAGATGTACAAAGCTGCTTGGAGTCTCATCACTGAACAGGTCAATACTGGTACACTAGATCACAAAAGAAGGGTAGCAACCCACAAAAAGGATTGCGGTGAGCAGCATAAATAAAGAACAACATAAAAGATGTCGAGTGGTAAGTATTTGAGAAGACAGCCAGTTGGCGTTCTAACATTGATGGAAAGTTTATTCCACCAAAACACAGAAAAGTTTTGATACAGACATTGCATCTTAGTGTATGGTGAGAGTTCCTAAGCTTACAAATACATTCCTGAAATCAGGAAGGTATTACTGAGCCATGCCTAATATTTTTAAGAAAGAAAGATGTAAAGACCTTACTCTGAGTTAACACTCACTGATCAGGAAAGAAACTTTAAATGAGTGAGAGTAATAAGAATGTATGAGGGTGTCAAAAACTACACAGAGAAGAAAAAAGCACAGGGACTAAAACACATGTGACAACGTAAACAAACACATGACAAGCTGGTAAAATAGACTTTATGGACTTTAATGGAAAGATAAAATAGATAAGATAGTAAGATAAGCCCTCATGAGTACCTCTTCTATTGTGCATTACAGTACATTTCCTGGCAGCCCTGCATGTTTGTATTAAATATCTGATACCGGCATTGTCCAGCATGGTGTCTTTAAAAGAGTGAAAAAGCAGACAAAAGGCACAACCAGATGATAGGAGGTTGTGTACTGTGGCACAAGCATAAGCAGGAAAGTTGGGTTTTCGGACTGAGACAGTATGTGAACGAGTCATAAATAGGCATAAGGCCTGTTAGAGAGGTTGTCTTAATTAAAACCTCCAAAAAAGTAAAATGTCCATCTTATCTGCCTCTAGAGTAAACTTTGCAAATTACCTTGCAAATTTTATTGAGAAAATTGTTCTACATGGCCGACTACCTTGTCTGCTTATAGATAGAGCCCTATCAATAGACTGACTAACTAGGCTCAGAAGAGAGATTGTTGGCCTCTGGAGGTAGCTCTTTAGAGATCAACATCTAAATATTTTATACAGGGCAATGTTGTCAAAAGGAGCAGGAGTGGCTAGATGTATCCACTGGGAATAATTTGCTAAGGTATATAATGGAGTCTTTCCTGCTGGGTTTATGGTAGTAGGGTAAGGGTATGGTTCCTTCTTCTTCCATTAAACATAGTGAGTGAAGTTTATAACTATGTTCTATTTTGTCCCATCTTTTGGTCCCATCTGACCACATGACCTTCTCCCATGCCTCCTTTGAATCATCCAGATGGTCTTTGGCAAACTTCAGACAGGCCTGGACATGTGCTGGCTTGAGCAAGGGAACCTTGCACATGCTGCAGTAGTTTAATCCATGACAGTGTAGTACTAATGGTAACATTGCGACTGTGGTCCCAGCTCTTTTCATGTCATTAAATAGGTCCTCCTGTGTTGTTCTAGGCTGCTTCCTCATCTTTCTCAGGATCTCACAAGGTGAGATACATGAAGCCCCAGTCCAAGGGAAATTAAATTTTATAATAACTGGGCCAACAGTTGCTGCCTTCTGTTTGTCTGTTGTTCTGTAGCCCATCCCAGCCTCGTGCAGGTCTACAATTGTATCCCTTATCTTGTTCATAGCGGAGAGGTTGGTGTCTGATTGATTGAGTGCGTGGACAGGTGTCTTTTATACAGGTTTAAACAGGTGTAATTAATACACAGAGACAGAATTCTTCCTAGTTGGCATAAAAACGTGTTTCATGCAATAAAATAGAAATTAAATATTTCAAAATAATATGTAATTTTTTTGGATTTGTTGGGTTTTTTTTCAAACTGTATCTCACAGTTTAATTAAAATTACAGACTTCTCCACTCTTTGTAAGTAGGGAAAAACTGAAAACCTGTCAATGTATCAAATACTTCATAGCCCCACTGTATACTGAACAATAATTTACCAAGAATATAAACTGAGAGCTTAAAAATGTAAACTGAAAACAGGTTTGAGTCATTTGGCAATGTAAGAATGACAACCAATGACAATACAGGGGAGACGACAGAACGTGAACAAAACATACATGGCCAAATATACAAACGTATGATAAAAAGGAAAAGTGTGGTTCAGCACTGCAGGCTGCTATGCACGCTGAGCCCTTTGCATGCATCACTCAGTTTAGGAAATAATATCTGACAGATGTAAATACTCTTCTAAAGCTGGAAGTCAGTGCATTTGTAATCATCTGTTATATATCGATATACTGTAGCATAGTTAATCTAACTTTATTCTATCTGTAAACTGTCAACAAACTCTTTGTTTTCAGCATCAAAGAGTTTGTTTTTGCTATCTTAAAAATGTTTAAAAAACGTAAATGTTTAAAGACAGAAAAAAAAAGATATTCCAATATTCCAGATTAGAAATGGAAAACTGTTTATTTAAAATACCTTGAAAAAGAAGTTGCAAACACGATATCACAATTTTAATAAAAGGTGTCTCTAAAATATAGTCAAACTTAGATATTTCCTATTCAGTGAAATCTAAAACAACATGCATCATTATAAGCGATTCACAAATTTTACCTAACTAGCCTTACCATTTGGTTCCTGTTAAAAACCTTTCCTGAAAGGTCAAAAGGATTCAAATCAATAAGGCCAAAGGAATATGACCTTTAGATTATTAACAGCCTTGCTAGACCAATAATCTAGTAGTAGTAATAATTTATTTCTTACTATAATAAATCTTTAAAAATTACATGTCTTAATGATACATCCAAAGAAAGTCTGACTGACCTGTACGTTTTTTTGTGGCCAATGTAAAACCAAAAAATTCTGTTTCTCACTCCTCTGCTTTCTACACCCTACAATGCCCCCTGTCTCTGTAGTGACCCCTTGACTTCTAGACCACTAGTGTATACTGAGGACCACAAAGACTCTGTTTGTGTCCCACTTTACCTAGTGCAGGCTATGACCCAGGGATCAACAGAGGCCACATCCATGGGGAGTTGATGAGGGAGTTGTTGCCCTGAAAGAACTGGTAGTGTGACGTAAAAGGGCAACTGATTTGTTACAACTGAAAACCTACAGTCCCCATTTTCTAAGGTCTACCTGTGATCCAAGAAATACCAAATATCCTCTGTGGCCTGTCAATATATTCAACAGGACATCTTGTTGTAGTTGGTCTTAGCTAGGCAAATGACTAGAGTATGCCTGGTTGAATTAAGTCACTTTTTCCTTTGTCAGTGTTATCACAATTGGAAGATTGGGGTTTGATTCCTAGCACCACCAAGTTGCCGCTGTTGAGCCATTGAATTGCTCAGTTGTAAAAAAAAAAAAAAAAAAAAGGAAAGAAAAAAAAAAGTCACACCGGATAAGAGCGTCTGCCAAATGTCGTAAATGTAAACTGAAACTCTGTTTAGTAATACATAGGTTGTTATAGGTTGAAGGTAAATGTAGAAGAGGGTAAACAGCTGGCCTTTTGTTTTCCTGGCAGAGTTTCTACTCACTTTCATGTGACGTGGTGCATGCAGAGGCTGAAACCGCTGACGTAGGCTGTGATAATGACAACGGTGAATGAAGCAGTTATTCAGCTCTGGACTCAAGTTCACTGACAAAGCCAGAACCAAGTGCAGAAGTTAGAAGTGTACCTGTATGTATGTAGGAGGGTTGAACTTTCATTCAGGGGGATTTTAGTTGTGACCTTGGAGCCTACTTAATAATAGCATCAGCATGTGTTTTTGCTTTACCAGGGCTTACTGAACTCTATTGTTCTTAGTGTTGTGCCATTTAGGGGCTTTTTGACTTGAAATAGTGATACTTAAGGGGGAGAGAATGGATTGTCCCAAGACGCTAGTGATCGTATCAAAAGAAAGCAGACATTTCTTTTTGTTGTTATTAAGGTAGGTAATAGTACAAGGCAAAGAAAAGACTAACAGAATTTACAAACCACCGATTAAAAATAATTCCGTAAACCATAGCAGATGGAAAAGTTAACATGATCAAATGATTGAAAGAAACACTGAAACAAGGCTATTAAGAAGAAAATATACAATATGTAGGGTTGTGTATATGAGAACGGGTTCAAGAATTAAAAGGTACTTTTTAAATATGTGTATCATTCATTTAAAATAATACAGTGTAGATTTTGCGCCAGTTCCTGTGATAACTTAAAGCAGAACCATACACCTCTAGAAATATTCAAATACCAGAAAACCTCAATTTAACTATTAAAGTGAAATATACAAAAGGTTATAGGAAACACTGCTGCACACCTGAGAAAACTGACCTATACCAATAGAAATTTCTGTCAAAAACATCTAATAAAATATATAAATATATATATAAATTTATAAAATATATGTATAATATATAGGACTCACCTAATAGATGATGGAACACACATACTATACATACGCATCAGATTTTTAATCCTATTAGTTCCTAATATAATTCTGGTAAGTTAAAGAATTGGGCATTTGTCAGACACCAGGGTTTCCCCTTTTCTATTTCTACAGCTAGAGGGTAAAACATGAGTCAATGTCTGCGGTTATCACTTGATTCTAATGAATTTTGCCGGGCAGAAAGTCAAGCAATGGACTAGTACTATGTGAATATGTGATTCTATGATGACAGATGATGATGCCCTGGCTGTGATAGCATCTTAAGTTTATCCATAATCAAAGGCAGGCTTCATTCATGCTATGAAGAACTGGAAATGATCTACCGCTGACCTAGGGAAAACAACAAAAGACTGTTATATCAGAGAGCTCATTGTGTGTGTGTGTGTGTGTGTGTGTGTGTGTGTGTGTGTGTGTGTGTGTGTGTGTGTGTGTGTGTGTGTGTGT
>JAOTRA010000036.1:3287901-3302812 GCA_026260255.1 Pseudolaguvia tuberculata | reverse complement strand
TGTGTGTGTGTGTGTGTGTGTGTGTGTGTGTGTGTGTGTGTGTGTGTGTGTGTGTGTGTGTGTGTGATTTAAAGTCCTATAAATACTTTGATTGTTGACATTTCCAGGAGCAAACCGAACATTCCTAAGGGCTGGGCCACGTATCACAGCATACAGAACAATTTCAGGAGTGAATAGAATACCCTATGGATTAGCAATTGAGCAAAAAAGAAAAACACTGAGTTTTTCAATGTTATTCAGAGGAAGGGGTGGCTTAGTGGTTCAGGGGACTGATACCTGGAAAGACCAGGGTTTAGTTCCCAGCACCGCATAGCCACCACTGGTGGGCCCCCTAGAAATTCCCTAAATCCCTGTTTGCTCTATTGTATAAAAAAGAGATACATGTCGCTTTTGATATGGTTTCTTGATTACAAAATCAAAATCATCTTTGTGTTTATCTGGAAAATACTTCAATTTATTTTAAAAGTAGCACCCATAAAATAAAGAATTCAAGAAATTATGAGTATTTGCATGTAATTATTTCTTTAGTTCCAGTCCTGTTCACAGAAAATATGAGAGCAGATATAAAACGGTGAGGTTGTAGATAAGCATGGCTGAATTTCTTCCTGGTTGCTGCAGTGCTTGTGAGGGATTCATATAAACAATGCTTCATAAATAGCTATACAATACACAAACAAATAGCTATATTAGATTCAACTTTGCCACTACAAAGCAGAAAACTGTGGTAACATGCATGTACAAACAGATTGTAAAATACTTTTACCTATATACATTTTTGTTACAATTAGCTGAAATTATTTTTGCTGTATTAATAGGTTCCATAAGAAAACTACCGGAAACAGTTGTTTGTACTGGAAAGGAAAAGGAGAATCTGTCATGGTTTAAGCTTTGAGTATAATAATATAACATTCATTCATTCATTCATCTTCTTACCCGCTTATTGCCGAATCCTGGGTCACGGGGTTCTGCTGCGCCTATCCCAGCACACATAGGGCGAGAGGCATGGACGAGTCGCCAGCCCATCTCAGAGCAACACATAGACAAACAACCATTCACACACACATTCACTCCTATGGACAGTTTAGAATCACCAATCTACCTAATCTGCATGTTTTTGGACTGTGGGAGGAAACCGGAACACCCGGAGGAAACCCACACAAGCGCGGGGAGAACATGCAAACTCCGCACAGAAAGATCCCGGCCGGGATTCGAACTCAGGACCTTCTTGTTGTGCGGCGACTGTGCTATCCACTACGCCACCGCGCCGCCTGAATAATATAACAATTAAATAAATTTAAATTTTTATGGTCATAATGCAAAAATGCTTTGCAGAGATAATACTGAAGCAATTATTACAGATATCTATTTGTATCTTTCCCTATTCAAGATTTGAATCAATAGCAGCAGCAGCAACTTGTTTTGACACAAACCAGGCGAGGGCCCAGATCTCACAGAGGCAAATCAACAAACATTGGCGAGGCCCTGCACAGTTGATGGTGGACAGAGAACTTCCTTTGTGATTATGACTCTCTGCATGCACAGTAATATGTTTTTCTCTTTGCTTGCAACTTTAAAGACTAAAAATGCTGTTTTATTTTTACATAATAACATGCCAAACACTATTGATATATTATTATTACTGCCTTATAATATTGAATATTATACTGCATGTTTACTCTTTTTTTTAGCAACTTATTTGCTAAAGATGTACACCACTGTGTAGGTGGAAATTCTGATAAGATCCAAAGGTCGGCATACATGCTTTAACAACACACACAGCTAAGAAAACAGTGTACACATACATTCCATAACAGAGGTCTGGCCATAAACATTCTGTGTGAGATATGTGGTATTCAAGGGTTCATTGCCTGTGACTACATGTATCGTGCCACTTGGATACCACAAGACTGTACGAAAAAAATTTAATCAACTTTGTGTGTGTATGTGTGTGTGTGGTGTGTGTGTGTGTGTGTGTGTGTTTATTTCTTTGCAGCAAACAAACGGTATCTGATCTATCTGGTGATAGCATAACAATACAGTTATTATAGGGATTTTGGCAGTAACAGAATCTTTATCAAATAGAAAGGAGCCAAAAGATTAATAGGACTGAGACTAGGATTGGACAAACTAAATGAAATGATACATGAGTTTATGGAAGTCAGGACAATTAGATCAGTTTGTTAATTTTCATATTAATACTTAATAGTTGGTGTTTCATGATTAAAACGACGCTGCTGAAAGCTGAATTTGTCAAATAAAGTTGTCCATAGCCTAAAGTGATATCAATAGAACACTTTGGAATTTTGATTAACAATGACAAAACACATACCTTTGTCAATAACAGGAACTGATACATGGTTAAGGGGTAGTAAGAACAATACTGATAATAATAATTTTAAAATGATGTATACAGTGGCACACTTTCAAGGGCTTATATATATATTGGAGATAATCCTAACAACCTTCCATGTTCAAAAACAGACTCTCTCTCTGCCCTTCACCAGATTAGACTGCACTTTGATTAACAGATTCTCGCTGTTTTCCTTGAATAAAAAGGGGGCATTGTAGCCCAGAGAGGACCTCCCATTCAAAGTGTTTTTATTAAAAGATAATACTTCACATGCATAACGCTTATTTCAGCTAATGAAAGCAAAAGTTGCAGGCAAGTTAAGAACAGAAAGAGCAGTTAGAATACAAATGTACAAGCACTTTAGGCTAATAAGCTATTTATTATCAACTTTAAAAAAGGTCTTAAAAATTAGAACTGTGATAGTGTTGAATGAAGTGGAGGGCAAAGAAATAGCAGGAATCAAACAAGCATCAGGACACAGTCAAAAAAGTCCATCCTTCAGTGACTGGACCATACTGCGAAAGGAATACCAAGCTGCGCATACAATGCCAGGGGTCCGGGGTCAGCCCAGGCAGGCTTTTGTGGAGTATATGCACACCACCAACACCAAAGATTCCATCCATTGGGGAATTAAGATCTAAGTACAGTAAGATACAATGTCATTATTACAGAACTAATGTCAGTTACATTTAAAGTGTTGGATTCATTAAGCTCTCTGTTAATAATGACACATACCGACTTCATGAAAGACAAAGTTTTAACATTTAAAAGTAACACTCTTAAACTAAAATTACACAAACAACAGACATATTTATTTATTTATTCTTATTGTATTATTTTTATATTATTATTATTTCATACACTTTTTAAGTTTATATGTTGGACAGTTGTAGAAAGCATATTGTACATTTGTTGGAGAAATCAAAAATAGAAATAAACAGTAGCACTTTAATAGTCTTTCTGGGTAACATCATGCCTCTGCACCTTTGAAATAGGTGTCCATATACATTGGGGCAAATTCTATATGTTAATGCACATGGAAACATCCAATGCACTGATAATGAACTATTAAACTAAAATCTGACCCAATGGTAAGGTTCCAAGACCTCTTTACTTAACATTGAAGTAAATGGTCTTGGATAACAAAACACATAACCAGCCGTCAGCATGTTGATGACACAATGTTCTCACTTTCTACATGTCTAAACTAACATGCTTTATGGGGCAATTTCATGCTACTGTGCTTCATTTGAATTAATGTCAAAGCAACAGCAGGAAGCCACAGCAAACAGCATGAAACACCCGCTTTAATTGATCACTTCGGTGCAGGCACATGGTTTAAGGCGGTTGGCTTTACAGCTGGAGGAAACTCATCTGTCAAAGCCATGTCAGCACCAATGCATTTTCCCTGGAGTTGGGTGTGAGCAAAGTGCTCTCTGACACAGCCTTGACCACGCACAGGCTCCAGAGGTCTGTTCCCTGGACACACTCACATCAGCACGGGTCAATGATAAACACTCAGCAAGCGAGTGAGTTTGCACTGGAAACATGAACTGGCTTATGTTATCAGTGTTGACTCAAAGAGTTACTGACATACTTATTATGTGACATGTGTTTGGAAACTGACAAGTAGTTCTTTGTGGAGGTGTGAATGAACAATATACCTGTAAATAAACAAATAGACTTTGATTGCACTGTGTTGAATTTCCCTTCTTGATAAGGCAACATACAGAAGATTAGCTCTGTGCTGCAAAAATAAGTGCTCTTTATACTGACCACATATGACAGCACAGAATTATAGCTTCATAAGAAAGTACATATATGTAAGCATCAATATTTAATATTTCTTAAAGCTTACATTTATATTTAAATGTAATTACTTAATGTTAGTTTGTGGGCTTGTGTACATTCTATATACAGAAAATAGTAATAGTAAGGTATCGCAAAACCATAATCTTGTTTACATCGTTTAATTCTGCACTAAATTTTATAATAAAAAATACACTTGAATTACATTTCAACAAATGAGGTTACAACAGAAACCGCAGTCTGCTGTATTTAAGACTTATTTTTGTTAACCACATGTAATATAACGACCAAACCACATGTAAGGAAGCATGCCAATAAAAGGGTCGTTACTCAAACCCTGCAGTTGTGTTGGCTTAGATTTTCATCACCTCCATGAAAGATGAAAATATCTAAGGAAGGCTGTCCTTCTAATATAGGGAACTTTTAACAAACTCCTTTAATTAAATGCAAGAATCAGTGATAGGCGTTGACGTTATGCCGACATAAAACAAGTAAGCAAAGAACAGATATTAACGATTTAGTGAAACAGACAATACAAAGCAACGGAATTGTAAAGGCTTATAATAAAAACAAGCCTATACGCTGAGGTGAGTTTGGGGCATGTTTAAATTGTTCGTGGTTAACGAGCAGCAGGTGTGTAGCACTCACTGAGAAGTGTTGCAAGAGTACAGCCTGGGGCCGATCTGTGACACGCTAAGGTGTAAAGCCTGATAATGATTTTTAAATTTGTTTCCATATTATTATTTAATGAATTAACAGTAGCTAATCCTTTTCATTGTACGGGAGCTGTGTTACTTCAATGTTTATAAACATGTTATATCTACAGTATTTTACTTTAATAATACCTCAACAATGAGAAAACTTACAACACAATAGTGGTGAAAACTAAACAGTGAAATTACTTCAATTTCAGGCTATAATATCCCACCTTTTTATCTTTTCTACTCCTGAGCTGTTGACATGCTCAGGTGTGAAAATGTATGACTGGCTCAGTGGATGCAGGAGGACAGAAATTAGCCCGCATAGCCCTCATTTAACAACAGGTTAGCTTAGAGGCAGGTGATTTGGCTTATTTTCAATGGCATCCTGCACTCCTTTCATCCCCTTTTTCTATACTTTGCTCTTTGACTTCTGCATTGAACCCCAAATCTGATGATTTCCACTAATCTCCAGCTTGTTTACAAATGGTAGCTGAAGCCTCCATTGATGGCCCCGTGGTTCAACATGCTGACTTCAAATGGAGTTTATTTTCTAAGCAATGCGTGCTAACCCCTCTGTTCTTACACATCCATTATGATGTGGTATTGTAACCAATTCCTTATGTGAGGAACTATAGAAGCATGACATATTTATTGGAGGCAGATTAATGTCTTGGCAACTAAATAAACTTCTTTATTACACCCTGAAATAGAATAATAGAGGGTGACTAAAATGGCGTTCGTGGCCTTTGACTGAGATGGTACTGAAGCACGGCTAATTGGTAAAGACAAAACGGACATGCCAGACTGTTCTTACACCTGCACAGTCCTTGTAGCTGGAAATGTGCCTATGCTTGCACAACATTTCTCTCTCCAAAGTGACATATACATATAAAGTATAAGAGACAAATAAGCAATAGAAATATCCAGTGTTGCACAGGTGAAGTTTATCACATTAGAATTAAGAAATAGCAGTTTATTACATTTAAAAATTGGCAAGTTCAAAATGTTGATCTAGACAGTACCCTGGAAGATTTGATTTATAGATAAGAACGTGAAATTGTATTATCCGACTTTGCATATCAGTTGCTCAGAACAAAATCGTTGAATACAAACAGAATGGTTGAATCTATCAATCTACTAAATTTAGTTTCAGGTGCATTGCTACTCTCACATTATAAGACGGCCAGACATTGCACTTAATTTTTCAAAGGAGACCAATAACAGGATCTCTTCCTTTGAATCTTTGATCTCACTACATAAACAAACATTTTAGGATTAGCCGTAAATTATTAGTCTGAAGACTTAGACTTTTCTGGTCCCTTAATATTTGCTTTTTGATACAGTCTCTAATCCTACTTGGACCATGGCTAAAAGCCAACAAAAATCTTAGTTGTGCTTATGCTGTGCTTATGCTATAAATACTTATTTAAAGTATGACATGATTAGCAAATATATAGTCTAAAATAAATTAAATGTATTTAAATAAGACTAAATTAAACTTTCTAGAGCAAGAAAAAGTGATGAGCTGTTTTAATACTTTGTTCATAAGTATAAAAAAAGAAAAAGAGGGGGACCTGGATACTATGTGTATTATTAATCCTATTTTTATATTGTAAAATCCAAGATATTGACATAAATTTTAAAAACCCATTTTACACTTTGCAAAATAAAAGCTGAATTCAAACTCTTTCCAGTTTCATTTTTATTTTTTTCATACCTTGTTTGTACCAAACATAATGATTATCCGAAATCAGACAATAGTTGTAATTTCCAGGAACATAATTTTTAGAAAAATGGACTTATCGGGAGTCAGTGTACCAAATAAGTACCACAGTCTTTGTTACAATGTTTGCTTTATTCACTCTTTATGATGTTGACTGTACAAAATCACTTTAAACTAAAAGAACGCACAACACTGTTTTTCTATTCCTGTTCCTAAATTAAAGGCAACATGTAGCTTTCATTTGGAAGTTGTAGTCAACATTTCAATAAAATGAAACTAATGCAGAGTGTTAATATAAAACTGGATAAAGGTTTTTGTCATGAGCAGTCACAGTATTGCGAGGAGGCACTGATATTAAAAGTTCGGAGAAGTACTGCAAGTTTTTCATTGCTTGTAATAGCATAGTCTCTGAACTTTTGATAACCACTTCTTTAAATAATATGACTGGTGAAGATAGTAGTTTACATTTAGAAGATACACTGCAATACACTACAATAAATTGCACTAAACAATTAAATTTTTCCAAGAAATCTAATTTTATAATTAGAGCTTATAAACAAGATGAAAAAACAATATTTTTTTTTTTGTAACAAAAAAAAAAAATCCACTGTGCAATATCTGACTGATTTAGCCAGGTTGCATCACATTTAATTAATATATCGATACTGTAACAGCTACCATCTACTTCTCTCATCCAATTTATTATCCATAAATAAATGCCATAAATGTCACAGTAAACAGACTGGAGGAAACACCTCTTGGGTCACAGTGCATGATCAGATGGCAAAAACTGCATGTTGTTTGACAACACACACAGCATCCAAAGATGATATAAGGCCAAGTAGTAATCACCCAGAGATCTCTGGCTGAGATCGCACATTTATAATTCTGTGACAAGTTAATCCTAATTTATATCTGTTGCATTTTGTTCAGTCTGGCAGCCTCCATCGGATGTGTGGATCTAAAGCTTGGAATACCTGATGCAAATCTTTGTGGATTCCAAGTGTTGGAGTTTGACACATGTTCTGACTTGTTAAATGTTTGAGTTGTACAGAACGGACATCCGGAAACCCATCATTTATCAGTGATTGTCATAATGAGTATTTACATTGCCTTGATCTTAGAGCCAAAAACAAATCATTGACACACAGGACAGGGTAATGACTTCATTGTTTTCACATGACTTTTGTCTTGTACTGTGCACTTTCACTTATTCCATTGTTTGTGTGTACTCAGTGTTTTTTAAAAGTGCTTTACATAGAAAGAGATTACATTTACATCATTTGGCAGATTCCTTATCCTTGCTCAGGGGCCCAGCAGTGGCAGGTTGGTTGTGTGGGTAGTGTTGGTAGTTGAACCACAACAGCAGTCCAAATAAATTAAAATTGAAAAACCTAAAGATATAAGAATTGATTAAAATAAATAAAGACTGTTAAGAAAATAAAATAAATTAAGTCAGTTGCAATGTATCAGTGTTCATGCAGTAAATGTAAAATGTATTTCAAGACTGGATTTGAAGATGGTAATGATGATACCGATTTAGCACACTTGATCTCTTCTGAAAGAAATGAATAAAGATTTAGTGTTAGAATCAGTTGTAAGATTATCACTTGGCAAATATATATGAAAATATCGAGTCTAAATATTATTTGTTAGTTCAGTAGATATATTTTACTATTTAACTTAACAGAGAAAATAGTTTAACCGTGTTTGTTAACGTTAACAACAAATTTAAAATGAATCGAGAATTCAATTTAATACAGTATATTCCTTAACAACTACTTTTGTTCTGCAACTTCATAAACCCGATCTAGATTCTTTTAAAGTGGATCAAATTGCACAGAATATGCACAACATTAGCTCAAAAGCTTCACATTAGGTATACACTGAACGAGTGTATACGATTTAGGAAATCTTGAAGCACACCCTTGTAATGTCCTTAGGTGCCCTTTAGTTTAACTTTGCACATTGACGTGGGTTGCAACCTGAATAAAATAAAATAATAAATGAACCATTGAGTATTTTCTTAGAATATGTGTACCTGCTTCATTCTTAGAAAAAAAATGAAAAAAAAATAATTATGGGGATTGATTTAATTCATGTTTCGAAGGAAAAGGATTGAGCTCATTTTTATAAGGCTATTCCCAGGGTGGTTGTAGAAAGAAAGGAACAGAACACAAGCCCTTCAGAACAGAACAAAGGTCACAATTCAAAGGACATGAAATCAGGTCTACAACCTATTCATGAAACACTCTATCTTCCTTCCTTTTTAGCACCCAGTGACTTCAAAAGGCCCTTCTTTTCACTTATAGTTCAATTTTATGATGCACAAACAGTGCCTTATACCAGTGACATCATCTGATTTATAGATTTCATTTAATAAGCACTACAATTTACATTAAATACAAGACAATTACAATTTTATTAAGGTATAATTTTAAAGCTTTTTGTTTATTGTGATGCTTTAAATTTATATAAGTATTTAGTTTTAAATAATTATTTTTAAAGTATTGTTAGTTTCCAGTCTAAATGTTGTTAGTAAAGTAATTTACTGTAATTGTATGTAATTGTAATATATTTAATTATTAATTTTTTTAAATTAAATAAAAAACTAAAACATTTTAGATTTATTTATTTGAAAAGGTCCACAAGGACAATAGTGATTTGCTGATTCAGGATAATGTTTAATTGCTTCTCCAACTGGTTCACATAATGAATTGACTTTCTGCTCAGGCAGCTATGTTCAAGCATTAGACCACTTGGTTAGATAAGCATATCATGCATATCTCCAAGGTTAAGCCGACTAATAGTTAAAGAATAGTGGCTTCCTCAGCAGACACAGGTGTACATATCAAGAATGAAGTACATATTGGAAAGCTGCTTAAAGAATGCTTTTAAAAGCCTATTAGTTGCAAGGAAAGGTAGGAAGATAACAGAGGAAAATGTGATTGTGCTAATGTATGTAAAGAGGAAATACCATTAAGACAATTCTATTTTTACCACATTATAAGAATAGACTTGCTATTTTATATTATTTTAGTTTATGATTCCAATTGGTGCAGTGTAGAAAATCGTCTTACATATCTGCTATTCTAATCTTGACTTAATTTTTTTTGGTTATAGCCCAAAACACAAACCACATATAGTGGTGCTAAATAAGTGATAAATATTGCATTAGTCCAGCATGTGTTATTGTCACAGTCATATATTCTAAAATTTAAAGCTTAAATACATGAGCTCACTCTTTTCTGTGTTCACTTGTGAGTCTCGCATGATTGCTGCTGCCATAAGAGATAAAAGTAGGACGCTCAAACTCACACTGAGGCATTGCCAGCTCTTCCACACTGACCTCGTTATACAATTTATATTATCAGTATGGTGCAAGTTAGTTGACCTGTGCAGCACTAATCCTTTGACCTTAAGTGCATTAAAATGACCGTTAGTGGACATGCAAGGCTGGTTTTTTCATCCCCCAACATTCTCTAACTAAAGTGTACTAAAGCTGAAAAAGAGTTTTAATCTGGGAGGGTGATAGTGGGTTGTTGGTATGGCAGTGTTGATAGTGGGTTGTTGGTATAACAGCGTTAATAACAAACATATTGCACATTAAAATCACTATATGTAAGTGCGTTGTATAAATATTGCCTATGGACAATGAAAAAGATTTTGGATGGATAGATTTACTTTATTTTCAGTGTTACTTTTTTATAAACACAATAATGAATTCACAGATTTTTTTTTAAGTATGAGTACTACTTTTGCCTAATGAATAAATGAATGAATGAATAAACAAACAAAGTTAACGTTGACTGTATAAAGCAGGTTTAAGGCTAAATAAATGATCTTAATTATGTAAAGCTTCTTCACTGGGATAGGAAATTGCAAACCATGGTAAACAGTTGGATAGCCTTTTCAAATAAGATTATATCAGGTCAGGTGCATGTGAACCTTGATTACCCTTGACATATGTTTAACCATTCTGTTACTGCTATTGAGGCAACACTTATTAGGGGCCAGGACTAAAAAGGTCAACAAGGTTAAGACCTCTAACATTTCATGCAAACAATCCACCAATTTTGGACCAATGAGTGAGGAGCTGATCCCAGGCTTCCTGTGGCTCGGATGTTGAGGACCTTGCTTTCTTTCATGACAAGGATCCACTAAATCTCATCCATAATGTTCCATAATGTCAAGAAACTTTACTTTAAGTTACTTTAAATAACTAATATAAAAATAAATTAATAACTCTTGCATATCATTGTTAATCAATTATTCCTACAATTTATTCAGCCATATCTTTATCACGCATGAATCACTTGTTCAATAGTAAACATTTTTTAGGTAAATTAAACTTTCTATTTGTTGAGATTAAATGCTGTGAATGAACACAGAACAATAAAACAATAAGGGATTGCATTTACATTCAGAGGTTATATTTGTGCATGTTATTCAAAAATAGTTTGACATAATAATTTTTTCCTATAGTTTAAATGTTATTTATTACACCAATAAGATATTTATATATTCTGCTTTATATATTCAACATGTACAAAGTGCAGCAAACTAATAAATCATGTAACAGTGCCAAAACATATTACCCTATGTAAGGTTGAATGATTTTATTGTTGAGAGTTGTACAAGGTCACGTTTGTTACAGACAGATTTTTACATTTCAATTAGGAAAGGTCTCCATGTTCATAGTAACAAAGTATATTTATGATTCACTTACAGGTTATGTACTGTGTCTCGAATTTATATGCAACAAATTTTGGACTTTTGAATGAAGGGCATTGTGATGAAAATGGCAATAAAAGAAGCAAACTGTTTACCTTGTGTCTTTCATAGATTGACAGCAATGTTCTTGTCCAATGAACATGAAGAAAACAACAGTGAATGCAGTGAGGCATGTCATAGTAGCTCAAATCAGTCCATTCAGCATGTGATTCATAATGTCTAAATATAATCACCCTGGCCCTGCGATGGACTGGCGACCCGTCCAGGGTGTACCTCTGCCTCTCGCCTATGTGAGCTGAGATAGGCACCAGCAGACCCCTGTGAATAAGCGGGAATAAGCGGGTAAGATAAATGAAGTCATGAATGAATGAATGAATGAATGAATGAATGAATGAATGATCACCCTGTTTAATTAATCACAAAAGGAACCTTCAGCTTAAAAAATCTCTATAAGAAAATAAAAATCTACACTATAAGAATTCAATAAAAATTACATATTAATGTTTTGTGCAAAAATTAAGGATTCAAACATTCATCATTCATCTTCTAACCTGCTACAATTGTGTGCTGGAGCCAAAAAGCAAGGGTGCACCCTGGACCGGTCACCAGTCTATTGCAGGACCTCACATAGTCTCCTATGGGCAATTTTGCATTACCAATCAACCTAATATGTTTTTGCACTGTGGGAGGAAACCAGAGTACCTGAAGTAAACCCATGCAAGCGTAAGGAGAACATGCAAACTCCGCACAGAAAGACCCCATGCCAGGGAATCGAACCCAGGACTTTCTTGCTGTGAGGCAACCGTGCTAACTACTACACCACTGTACTGCCAGGATTCAAAGAATTTTTGTTAATATGTTTTATTTTTAAAAAGATCTCTTAAATGTATTAATAGAAATAAAAGACTTATTTCATTCTTCAGGTTGAAAACACAAACAGAACTTAATGTTAAATACATTACCGGGTGTTTAATTTACAAACAAATGAATGTTAGTTAACTGTATACAAATACAAAAAAACAAAAAAAAAAAAAAAAGCTTTGCCATTTCTATGAGAAGAGGAAGTTTAGATAAAAGTGGCTTCAGTTTCTATGGATCAACTTCTTAAAAAGCAGGATTTGAGCACTTCCGATGATTGGAAGGCTTGCAGAGTCTTTTTTCCTCCTTTCATAAAGGTGTTTTTATGATAACTGCCATCAAAATGACAGGTGCTTTCATAGCTAGTGCGTCCCACCCAGGGTTGAATAGATGCACAGTGATAGTGATGCGCATTGTCAAACTGCCAGTGGGGCAAGAGATCCTATAGAGAGGGCTGGACCAACGAGTTGTGCCGCTCAATAGGCGTGTCAGGTGTCCATGCCCTTTGGTGCCCTTCCAGGTGTGGGAAATAGGGGGCACAAAGCACCTGCAGGTCCTTCACATTCGATCTCATTATATTGCGTGCCACTGTGACGAACATGTGAGAGATTCGGAGTACAAGAGTCTGGTTTCATTTCCCTACAATGTCCATGAATGCATTTGGAGCTCATTCCTACTGCATGCACAACACAATACAAAACACTAAACACAACAAAAAAAACCTCCTTTAAAGCAGTATGCTATACAGTATGAGAAGCAGTGGTTGTTTAGATACAAAGGAAATATAAAACGAACATCAATGACATTTTTATACCTAAATTAATGTTTTGAGTAAATCTTGTAAATGCATAAAACACTCTGACTCTAAGCATGACAGGTTGCTTATTTCTCATTTACTGAACTGTCAGATATGATATGTTGCATTGTCATTCCATGCATTCCATTAATAACTACAAATAGGAGGCATTTGGATTTAGAAACAAGAGTACAAAACATGTCAGCATTCCGTAGACATGTTTTAACAAATAGCATGTATTTAGTTAAATATTTTAACTACAAATTATTGCTTGGTTTCCCAGGGTTTACTAATATAATCATTCACATATAAATGTCAGACATCTATGAAAAACACCTAAAAGTTGTTTCTCATGATTTTCCAAATAATTGTCCATGTAACTGATACAAAAGCATTTTTTTATTCAAAAGGACCTGCCTACCATTAAATTTGAGTATAGGTCACATGAGCCCAATCTGAACATGAGCTCTACATACATCACAATGCATTTTTTGTTCTAAGCCAGCCTCCATAAAGTACCTTGAATTCTAAACTGCACAGTAGAAAATGTGTCCAATTGGTTATGTCTTTCTGATTAAGAAGAGACTGAAAGAAATCATCTACTGTGCAAATACAAGTACTGCCAAGTTTTTTAATGCCTAGTTCTTAGGTCTTTTTTAACATAAAAGTTAGTGTATTGTTGAAGATTTTGTGGTTTGAGATAGGTTCGATATGATTATATTACTTTGATTAATTAAAAATTAAACAAAGTCAAAATCTTTACCTCTATAAAAACTTTGCATTATATGACTTTTATATCTGGAGGCTTAACTGTTTTACCTGCCTTTCAAAAAACTCTTTTATAGTCTCATTAGGATCAGAGAGTGACAAGGTTGTAAGTTCGCGTTTCCTTTTTGACATCACTTTGTTTGCTTTGTAGGTATAACAGTGATTATACTGTAATAACATTAAAAAAAAAAAACTCCAGGTGTTCAAAGACTTCTGACTGGAAGTGTAGAGCTGGTTTAATTTTTCCTTAGGCAAGATACTATAATATAGAAACATAAACTACTGCTTTTACAATTGGAGTACAGGTTAAGTAGATTCAGGGATTTGAAGTGTGTGTTTAAAGCACAATGGCAAGATATATGTTGCCTTTATAATGACAAGCCTTGCAAACATATATCTGTGATCTGAAGCAAACAAGAGATTTGCAGTGCTATTCGTTAGCCAAAGGCTTTATAGAACGTAATATAGACTTAGTATCACTTTTACAACAGGTGAGTATGGCAAAGGTTGCACTGCAAGGAGCAATACAAGGTTGGAGGAGGTAAACAAAGGTTTTAGATAATAAAACGTTTATCCTTTTTTGCCATTCATATCCTCCAGGTGGCCAGGACCTTAAAATGACGTACTGTCATATTGATTCCAGTTTTGGTTTTCTCAAAACCTTTTTAATTGCAATGATGGTATGCCTTGCGATGTTTAAATCACTAGGTCTTTAGATGGCAGATTAAGTGAAGATAGTTCAAATGCAGGGCAAAAGTAGGACAATAATATGATAAAAATATTCAACCAAATATGAGACAGAAATCAATTAAGTTCACAACTAAATAAATTATTTGTATTCTTTCTTATTTATGTCTGGTTCTTCTACTAAAATTCTGTCAAAAAATGAATATAATGCCAAAAACATTAGATATTCAGGAACTGTGGCATGTTTCTAGTTCTTGGTAAATTACCCCCTGCGACTAATCCCTTTCTGATGACCCTTCACTCTCCTCTCCAGGCATGAGCAATTTAATTTTGGGAAAACAAATCATCAGGGGACAGATTGCTGCAGGTTTATTGACCTGACAGGGTGCGGAGAACCATTTAACACGACTGGGACATGGCTTTAAAGCAACAAAAGAGGCTGTTGTCCAGCTATATATCCTTAGCCAGCCTTCATCCTGGATATA